>JALLPF010000386.1:0-11024 GCA_036939455.1 Cyclotella distinguenda | reverse complement strand
ATTAAAGGTAATAATTTGCGATACAATTAATTGAGAGATCCCTCAACTCCATTATAGAGAGTGCAAGGATAGGGGATACCTCATGATGTCTGATGTTGTTCTATCAACCCGTGGTCTTTGCAAGCTGTTCTGAAGCGATTCGTGACTGAAAGTTTCTTCAGGTTATCAGCAAGACACATGTTCAGCAATATCATATTAATTCCTACGATGGTGTTAGTTGAGAGTTGCCTGTCTTGCAGTTCAGAATCCCCGCGATGAAACAATAAATAATGTTGTTGAACTTCTTCAACATCATGCTCACACCTCCAACATCCCGACATGGGTATGATCGATGTACGATAATGACGAATGGCGACACATCAAAAACATTCGCATTATTTTTTAATAATTAATTGGTACCACGTTAAGCTGGGGCATCAGCTCTGGATTCCACCAACATCAACCTACTGCGTAAGGTGACTTTCGTAACTGGCGAAGGTCGGCATTGTCTATTGTCTTTCATTGTTGAAAATCATTTCCCGCTTCATCCATGTTCAGATGTTATTTTATCGATGCTCCATCCCACCTCCCAACCTCCATCCCCAATCATTTCTAATGACCGTAGTTAGTCTCCACAATAAGATGGTGATTTGTTCAAAACGTTAGTTCTCAACACAAAGATACAGGTGGCATTCGCAGGATTTTTCGACTGATATTTCTCCTCCTAATCTGGCGTAGTTGCATCTTCCGGAGGAGAATGAGCTGAAAAGGAGGAGGGAGGAACGAGATGAGTTTGAAGAATTCCATCGAGATTATAATGCCACAGTGGAGATCGAGTATTGAATGAATTTTTGAATCCCATTTTTGCATCCGCATCATCTCAAGGCTCAAGGGTATCGGAATATACGTCATCTCTGCGCATTCTACAACCAACGAGAACGATTTTTCACCCAAACAGTATCATCGAGGGTTGCCAAGACGGAAGAATTGAGTTCATGATTGTTTAAACCAGATATTATGAGACGACTTGACTTATCTTGAATCAGAGAGAATCGTAACATGACGGAAGTTTAGTCAAAATATTGATCTATAACAAATGGGAGATTGGGCGGGTGGTGGGGAAGTACGGAATATGGAAACGCCATCATTTTTGATGTGAGCAGCATTTGCAGGAGAATATCTGCAATTTAGGTGGACCTCTCTCTACAGGTATCACGCCTGCATTCTGGATGCCTTTGCCTAGAAATATCCCCAAATCGGCCACAGATGCGTCGTGTCGTCAATTAAAACTATCATATAATGAAATAGTTGGAGAGCTTCGTTACTCATGATTAGAAATTAGGATCATTCCTCCTCCGATGGCTGAAGCACATGCAATTCTTATTGGTCTTAATATGGATCGAAATTATCGGAGACTTCATTACTCATGATTGGAAACTGATGTTTCACCTCCAATGGCTGGAGCAAAACCAATCCATATTAGAGGCCACAACCTCAACCGCCTCCGCCACCTCCTCCATTTCCGCCACATCCTCCACCTCCATCACCTCCTCCACCTCCGTCATAACATTCGCCACCAACTCCACCCCCGCCACCTCCTAGATCACCTCCGTCATTTCGTTGTGAATCTGGACAAATCATGCTGAGACACAATTTACAGATAAAACAGAACCCAAAACAGAGGAAACAGGCAATAAAAGTACCTCCAATCAACCCTAAAAATGGAAACGATTCGTCTTCTTCCATGACACCAATGAGTTTCTATGGCAAGGTTTCTATGATATTATTTTGAGATGTGTATAATTTTTATGATATCAAATTGCAAGACATTGGTGCAGATGTGAGCAAGGTGCACGACTCGACGATACGAACTTGCACTTCGTTGTTATCATGGAAGTTGGCCAGTACTTATTCAGTTAAGTACTTATAATATATAAATACGATATTCGGGCTGTGCACGACTTGAAGGTCGGCAGCGTTGTTGATAAGGTAAGTAAGTACTTTCATAGTACTTCCCTACGTAGGTAGACGGTATGTCCATCCCGACCCCACCACTTCTTTTGTCGCCGAGTTTTGGGTATCGTATCCGGTCATCGGCCAGTCTTTCGTACTGTAAAGTACTTCTTCTTGTCCATCGACCTGGCACGCATGAAATCTGACATCATCGCAATCGCCATTGCCATCCAACAACCAACAAGGCTGCAATGATGTGGAATCAGCTTCTCATCATCTCAATCGTACTATTACAACATGCTGCCACCGCCGTTCGAATCAATGTGCCAGTATCGACTCACATTGCCGGCAGAATCAACGAAAAGAGAAACGATGGCAGCACGACTTTCAAGTTCTCGCGATTGGTGAATCTCAAGCGACGAACTGCAACGACGTCCGCTGAGAACGACACGATGCTTACGTATACTTCGGACAGTAATGATTCCGATGATACTCCGAATGGAAACGAATCCAAGAAGGAATCCCCTACCGCTGCTTCATCGAATGCGACAATCGCTCACGCTAACACTAGAGAAGAACAACAACTACAACAACAACAACAACCACAACAACTGTCCTCGTCCTCACCTCCACTCAATCAAACACGCCCAGCCATACTCTTTGTGACTCCTCCCCATCGCCATTCGCATCCCATTTCATTTCCACATGGACAGCACCAACATCAACATCCACATGGACGCCCGTCTCTCCTCACTTCAATTCTCTCTCTAATTCTTCCTTCCAACGTGCCTCCTTCGTACCCACCCCGTCCCACCAATCCAGCTCTTCCCTCGGCCCTCCTCACCCTCCTTCTCCGTCTTGCCGTCGTCACCCTACTCACACGAATCTTGGAATGGATTGGACTTGCTCCTTCGGACCACGCCGGAGCAATCCTCCCAATTCCCTCGCAGCATTACACATTTGAACGAATCAACGATCGATACAAAAAAGACTCTCAGGCTCTTTCCATGGCGTTCCATTCTCCACCTCCGGGTATCTCCGGATGGAGATGGAGGCGGATCTATCGAAAGAGAACCAAAATACAAAAGGCACTCCAATCCAGCACCAACACCACCACAACCCAACCCACACTCGACAACGGAGCACTCTACAACCGCACCCTCATCCTCCTCGACCTCCAACCCGACTCCCGACTCGGAAATGGCATGGCAGAATACCTCCGCGACACCATCTCCTTCCTCCTCCTCCAACACCGCCGCCACCCCACCACCCACCTCGAAATCCTCCTCCTCCTCGATTCCCCCGGCGGAACCGTCCAAGACTACGGGCTGGCATCCTCCCACCTCTCCCGACTCTGCCACGAACCCGGTATCACCCTCACCGTATCCGTCGATCGTATCGCCGCGAGCGGGGGATACATGATGGCATGTCAGGCGACCCCGGGCAACCTTCTCGCGGCACCCTTTGCCGCGGTGGGGAGTATAGGAGTGCTCATGGAGACGGTGAACCTCCACCAAGTTCTCAAGAGGTTCGGGGTGAGACCGCTGACGATCAAGGCGGGGAGAAGGAAAGCTCCGTTGAAGACCTTGGGGGAGGTGACCGAGGAGGAGATGGAGATGGCGAGGGAGGATGCGGAGGGGATTCACGCCGCGTTTCGTGAGTGGGTGGTGAGGTCGCGGCCGAATGTGGAGGCTACTCCGGAGTGGATCGAGAGGGTGTGCACAGGCTCGGTGTTTATGGGGAAGGAGGCGCGGGAGTTGGGGCTGGTGGATCGGGTGGTGACTTCGGATGAATACATTGCCGAGAGGATCGGGGCGGGGGATAGGGTGTTGAAGTTGCTGCCTTACAGGGGTCCGCAGTTTGGGTTGAAGCTTTCGCCTTGGGATTTGTTGCTTTCGGGGTTGGATGCGGAGGGGAGAGCGAGAATGGGTGGATGGATTGGGGGAGGGGTGGGGTTGGTGGCACCGTTGTTTCGGGTCGGTGGAGCGGTGGCAGTGCTTAATCTTTTCGTTCGTTTGGCGTCCCTGGATCGTGGACCCGCTGCCACGGTTCGTTGGGATGGATGAATAATTATACAACATGCTTTACTATTATATTATAAGTATGAAACAAAGGACTAAGTAGGTAACAATGGTGCCAGGTTATTGTTTGTACGGAACGACAGCCATTGTCGGATGAATTGCGAAGATGCATCCGTCGAATCGAATCAATGATGAACAGCACGCCAACACCCTCTTGCCTCACAACTTTTGCAAATCGATCCGATGCGCAATATTCCATCCGTGGTAGATCGGAAAGTTACTCTTGACCGAAAGGACCGACGCTATACCACGAAAAATGGATAAATGAGCTACATGAAGGTGTACATTCCATTCGACGAGGAACAGAGTATGGTACTCACGATGAATCGCCAGCGCGGATATTAACGAAATGACACACGCCGGATTCGAGGCGGACCCCTCAAACTCACTATGAAATAAACAATGAACCAGCCGTCAGCCGTCAGGCTATTCATAATCGTAATCCACCCAAAACAACAAAATCACACATCCCACCCTCCGCACTCACCCAGGAGGAGGCCCATCCACCGGATTCAAAATAACATCAAAGCCAAAGTATCCCCCCCTCGGTTTCACAAACAACGTCTCGAACATCTCCCCGCACCCATGCTCCGTCTCCATCCCATTCTCCAACGCCTCCTCCCAAAACTCCACCCGGGCATTCTCACCCCCCATCCCACCCCGCAATGCCGTCACCGAGAACATGTCCGCTATGGACGGCACCCCCTCCAAATTGTCCATTCCCCCGTCCGTCCGGTGCAACCACCCCACCTCCGCCATATCCCGAATATCCCCCATGATACCGTTGACCACGGAGAGCAACCGGTCCTCGGTCCTCATGCCCCCGATTCCCGGGGCGAAATCCACGACGAGCAGTCGTTCCCACTCCATGATGGTGGTGTTTTCGCGGGAGAAGGGTACGGCCCAGCCATGACTGGAGACTTCTTCGATGGTACCCGAGTGTATCTTCATGACATCCACGAGGGGAACGAGGGTGTCCTGGGCGTGGTGGGCGGTGGGGGCGTCGAGGGTGAGTACCGCGCAGGTTTCGTTGGGGGCGCTTCGAATGAGGACGGCCTCTTCATGGGTTTTGTCAAAGGTGGCGAGGAGGGTGTCGTAGTCGTTGCCGTTGGAATTGTGGTTGTGAGTGTGTTTGTGGATGGTGCAGATGAGAAAGGGGCAGGGCAGCGGGGTGGAGCGAGAGGGGGCGGTGGAGAGGCTGCCTTGGGGGGTTCGATGGAGGGTGAGGGCGGTGGTCCATGCGTGGTTTAGTAGGGCGTTCCAGATGTGGTCGGGGGAGGCGTCGTGAATGTTAGATGAGTGTTGGCTGTCCCAATCGAGGGATCGTTTTCGTACGTTGGAATGTTGTTGTTGTTGTTGATGTTGATGGGAATGTCGATGAAGAGTACTGGACATGTCGTTGAGTGTGACGGCGTCGGCAATGCTGAGGAGTTCGTCGTCGAGGCCGGTTCGAAGCAGGCGTTGGCAGTCGGTGAGAGGCAGGGCGTTGCTGATGGCTCTTGTGCTAGATGGAGAGTAGATCACTGCCATGAGCAAGCCGGTGCCGATGCTGATGCTGATGCTGTACATTATGGATATGCAGTGTTAACAATAGTAAGCGTTGGGTGTTACGATTGCAATGTGGCTCGAGTGTGGTGATGGTGATCAGTGTTACGATGGGCCCAAGTTGGTTGTTCCAATCTCGAACTCCGAATGGCACGTTGTTACTACTGCTACTGCTACTGCTACTGCTACGATGGAGAAAGGGAAAGAAGAAGAAGAAGACGATGATCGAGTAAGGCAGGGCGATGATGATGATATCTATGCTGTTGTTGATGATGCTATGCTCAAACATTTCGACCGGCGGAATCCTTCCCATGGTAATAGTGGCGACGAAAGAATGCGTTGAATATTGATTTGGATGAAAATTTCGTGTCAACGGGGAGACGACGTGTGACGTCTGACGTCATCATGACGACAAGTACAAATTCATCGTTGTTGGATCTATTACGATGACATGAATACACCATTATACTATAATTATTGTGTCGTTTTGGAAGTTTGGTTTAGGTAATGATGTACTCATAGATGCTCATAGACATGGCTGTCCCGGGTCCGGAAATTTGAAATTTTTTGAAATTTCAAATTTTGTCATTGGGAATCGGACGTTGGAGCTCCAAGTCGGACCAATTAATTAATAATAATTGACCAATATGCGTACGTGGCAGCTATGCAGTCGTAAACAGCATTCCTGTGCTTCTTTATAATATGAACATTGTAACATTGTATTGTCCGGCTACTGTTTGGAACTATAACATCCTTCCTGGAGATTCCAATCGAAACAGAATTGACGTTTTGATGTGCGATACCGGCCGAGGATGACATTGTTTTAATTCGATCAACTTTATTACAAACCCCAAGGATGCCATAATATGAAAGTACAGAGTTTGTGGAGGGATAGACTGACTGCTATTACAATTTGTCACACCAATTCATTTCTGTAGAAGCAAGGATTGCTATTATTACGGGTGCACTATACACCATACACTGTACACTCCTCGATTAGTATAATATTGTAATATAGTAGAGGTTGACAACAACACATCATAATGATGCTGTTGTTTGCTCCGCGAAATCACAAAACAAGGCAGCGTTCGCCAGTCAAATTATTACCTATTTCAATGGGTCGGACAGGACATGAATGGCCCAGTTGAGATGAGACCTTAATTGTCTCGCCGCCGGCAACCTCATATCCCTAGGAACACCAACCCGATCCCGCAAGTACTCCAAACTCACAACCACCTCCTCGATCACCTTTGTATCCTCCTCCATCCACGCCGACCCCACCGCCTTCATCGCCCCATCCCAATCCTCCTCACCCTCTCCCAACGCCAACATCTTCCCACACACAATCCTCAAAACCACATCCACATACGGCACAATACCCTCCTCGGGAACAGCGTTGGGATCCGCCAACGGCGCTCCATACCGAGGAAACCCCCGCCTTCCCGCCCCCCTCGCGGCAAATCGCACAATGGCCTCGTGATTGTTCGACACTCGTTCCACCGCCTCGCGAAGTGCGACATGGTCATCCCCGGCCCACGTCCAATCCGGCTCCATCATTCCGTTGTGGGGGGAGAGGGGGAGGGACCAGGCGAGTCCGTCAATGGCGTCGCGGTAGGGTTCAGATCCGGATTCGGGGATGCATCCTCCGAGTTGGGGGGGGAGATCCCAGCAGTGGGTGTAATAGTCGGATTTGGTGAGTTGGTAGGATTCCAGGGTTTCCATGGCGTCGAACCTGAGGATTTGGTTTTATGCATTGGGACAACGTTAGGGTTGGCATTTTGGGTGTTGGATATGAATGCGAGGAGTAGGCAGGGGTTGAAATGAGAGCTGACTTGCCAACGATTCACACCGGGAAACTCCGTATTCTGCCCTTTGGCCACCCGAATTACAAACCCCTTGAAATACACCAACGAAGCCACCATCCTCTCCAAAAAAGGAGCAAACATGATATCCACCAAAGTGACCTCCTCACCCATGAAAAATCCTCCATCACTACGGTGCAACACATCCTCCACCTCCCTCAAACTCCTCATGAAATCCCCTCTCAACCTCCCCTCCGGCCCATCCCTACAAGTCAACCAATTCATCCACGACGAGAATAATCGTCGTTCCAACCTCAACAGCTCCGCCTCCCTTTGACTCTCCCCAACCCTCCTCAACGGTCGTGTGGCAAACATTTCATCAAGCTTGTAAATGATATCGTTGCTCTGACGGTAGGTGACTCCGTCGATGATGGCCACGGGAATGTTGCCCGAGGGTTGGAGGGCTTGGAAGGAGGGGGGTTTGTTGCCGTAGCATCTCATGTTTATTTTTTCGATGCGGTGGGGTATTCGTTTTTGCTCGAGGGTGATCCATACCTGGATGCGAATGTGAATGTGAGCGATGGTAATCGGTGTGAGTAAAGAGAGCAGAGTAAGGGTGATATCCACGTCAAAATTTGGTTGGAAACAAAAAGGAAAGGGTTCAATCCCGACCGACCTTTTGGCAATAAGGGCACCACGACGCCGAATCTCTAAAGAATGTAACCCTAACATCCTCCTCCCTATTGGACTCCTCAAACAGCCTCATCGTATGCAACGGCGAACCAACTCCGACTCCCCTCGACAGTCCATCACGAAATCCCCTCTCTTGCTCGGTCTGCTTCGACTCCAGGAGACTTTGAAGGTCCTTCCATGACGCCACCTGCAATTGCGTGGACATGGTTCGATGACGTGGCCGCCGTTGGAGGGTATCCCAGAGTGGTTGGAAAGGATTTATACCGTAGAGTGCGGTGGGTGGACGGGGGAGGGAGGAGGGCGTGGAGAAGGCGAGTAGAATGGGACGGAGGAGCATCGTTGGAGAGGATTGCGGACGGTCGTTTCGGGCGTGGAGTCGTGGTTGTCTCTACCTTGGTACGTAGGTGTAGGTAAGTATCTTTGTGACGTGTGAGGTGTGATATTATGGTTTACTCTTTTTCGGTTCTCGGTTCTCGGCCCTTGAGAATATTATACTCTTATTTAATAAACTTAAAACTAAAACGGCAATAATGATAAAGTACGTTGGTATTCTTTTTATTTTCGACCGCTAAGATATTGTATAGGCCTTGAAACTAAAACGGCAGTAATGATCGGTCGGTAATCTCTTTTTCGATTGTCGGCCTCAGAGAAAATTTAAGTATGACTTGAAACAAAAACGGCAATGATGAACCATTGGCTTTCTCTTTTCTGGTTGTCGGCCCTTAAGAATATATTAAATAATATTATGACTTGAAACTATAATGGCAATAGTGAACCGTTGGTTTTCTCTTTTTCTGTTGTCCGCCCTTGAGAATATATTAAATAGACCTTGAAACTAAAAAGGCAGTAATGAACCATTGGAGAATATATTAAATATGCCTCGAAACTAAAACGGCATTAATGATCAATTAGCTTTCTTTTTTTGGTTGTCGGCCATTGGGAATATATTAAATATAGCTTGAAACTAAAATGGCAATAATGAACCATTGGTTTCCTCTCTTTCGGTAATTGGCCATTGAGAATATATTAAGTATGCCTCCAAACTAAAACCGCAAAAAATAAACTGTTGGCTTTCTTTTTTGTTTGTCGGCCATAGATAATATATTAAATATGCCTTGAAACTAAAATGGCGATATTGCTTGACTTTGTCTTTGAACCTCTTCTACCCTCCTACCGTTAAGGTTGGAGTTCATGCATGAGCTATAATGCACTGGGGTATCCTCAAAATCATTATTTTTTTTGCTGAATAGATACCCTTGTATACCAGACGAGCGTAGGAACACTTCTTCATCATCAACCTGAAGTAATCAAACCTAATAATCGCACTAACCCCTATACCGTGTCATTGTCATCAATCGCTTCAATCCACATTCATGGTCAAAGTCACTCGTCAGCACGAATAATGACAGGGTATAGGGTATGAATTCTTTGGATGCAATGAGTAATTAATTGGTGAAGCAAGTCATAACAATGAGATTGAATTGTAGATAATTGATAGTTCTAATTTTTATGACATTAAATACTATTACTAGGGTTTACGCTTCTTGGAACCACCTGTTTCCATTACCACTAATGTTGACCTGTTCCCTTTTCATCTAACTTTCATCCAGGATCATGACATTATCTGATGATGGTCCCCATCGTCTTTTTTGGACTGAGAACAAACATCTTCCAGCCCAACATCTACCATTTTCTAGTTGCAATCAGGCCACTGTCAACCGTTCTCTCAGTACCATCATCAATCTGACCCTCTTGATGCTAACGCTTATTTCAATTGAGGCGTAGCCGGATTAAAACATTGGTTCCGAGATAATATTAAAGTTATGGCTGCTATAACCTAAGATATCCTACTAGTGCTTCGTCGTTCAGTGTTACCGTCATCGTAGTGTCTCCGTGATGATATCTTAGTATAGCTTTCTTTACGCCAGTATTGATTCCTACCGACGTGACGAATCTTAATATTGTCATTACCACCAATGTCATGGATTGTGTTATGCCCCCATGAGATTCGCGAGACGCATGTAGGGCTAGCTGCTCGTGACGTGGAAGCTTTCAGTTTTATATGTTCACCAACAGCATCGCTGTCACTGTGAGGGGGTTAGCCGCCGTCGGCATTGCTGTAATTTTTTTAATCGCTGCTGCCATCGGCATCGCTGTTGCTTTGGAGCGGTCCGCCGCCGCTGTATTTCTCGCCGCCGTCGGCATTGCTGTCACCGCTGTTGTTATTTTAAACGCCGCTGCCATTGGCATTGCTGTCGTCGCTTTGGAGCGGTCCGCCGCCGCTGTGGGGTTCGCCGCGCTTGGGGAGAAGGGGGGGATGTCGTCGTCGCCACCGCTGTGTCGTTCGCCGTCATGGTGGGCGTCTTGCTCCCGGTAGTGACGGGGGGGGAGGTCGCCGTCGTTGTCGTTGTATGTCTCGCCGCCGTCGGCATTGCTGTCGCTGTGGTGGAGGCCGCTGTTGTCGCTGTAGGGTTCGCCGTCGTCGCTGCAGTCCGCCATGCTTGGGGGGGAGGGGAAGACATCGTCGTCGCTGTCGTGTTGGAAGTCGTCTTGGTCCCAGTGGTGACTGGGGGTGGGGTCGTCGTCGTCGCTGTATTTCTCGCCGCCGTCGGCATCGCTGTCACTGTGGGGTTCGCCGTTGTCGCTGCAGTCCGCCACGCTTGGGGGGAAGGGGGGGATGTCGTTGTCGCCGCTGTGTCGCTCGCCGTCGTGGTGGGGAGCGTCTTGGTCCCGGTGGTGACGGGGGGTGGGGTCGCCATAGTCGCCGTTGTAATATGTCTCGCCGCCGTCGGCATCGCTGTCGCTGTGGTGGAGGCCGCTTTCGTCGCTGTGGGGTTTGCCGTTGTCGCTGCAGTCCGCCATGTTAGGTTATTGGGACAATGCACCTCATTCGTCTCAATATTCGGGTTTTTTATAGGGTATCTTACTACCTTTTCCCCAAATTATATTGTTTATCGATTCGAACCATTCA
>JALLPF010000385.1:0-11026 GCA_036939455.1 Cyclotella distinguenda | reverse complement strand
GTACGTGTCTCAAATTATCAAAAAAAAGAATTGCTTCGAGTGGAAGCAAATCATCGAATGAGCAAATCGCAAATGAATTTTGGGATCGCTCCATTAGGATATAGAACTTTTGCGCAACCTGACGAGCAACCTGAAGCTCATATGTGCATGACGCGCGCATGAGAAGTATCGCCAAATCTATCCCATCGACGCTCACTGAGACTGATAGGTAAGTACATCATGGTGAGCTGTTAACTCTGACTACCGCGATATTCCGCTAAGACATTATTTCGACATTTTTTAATCATTTAATTCAATGGTAGAGACCAATTGAACTACAAGTAAAATAGAGCACGAATATCAACAATAGACCAAACTAGATAAATTATAGTCTAGTGTTGAAGAGGGCCGACTACCACCCTAGCACTATTGTGCCCCCCCCCTTGCCCATGAAACCAAGAAACAGTCATCCAAAACGTTTAAATCCCCTTGTCTGTCCTTCCTTAACATTTCAATAATATACGAATTGGGAATTGGCTACCCCCTCCCCACATGATATGTTCGTCGTGACCCGGGAGGATACAAAACACACAATGCCATCAGAACCACTTCCGACAACGAAGGATGACAAAAATCAACAATCGGCACGATCCTCAATACATCCTCCCCACCCCCACTGACATGCACCGCCTAATGCCAAAAACTATCATCATCTCCACCTTGCATTTGTGGGGCCGCAATGCTCCCTCACCGTGGTGTTGCCTCTTAACCTCGAGAGGTTGACGGAGCCCGGTCCGCATTTCCAGCCATGCGATTCAAACAGGTTTCGAGATTGAGGAATGTGGATCGTTTTTGAATGGCCCCAAGTCTAAAGTCCGGGATGGAAGAATACGGTGGGTGCCTTTCCTATCTGTGGAGACTGCAGAACGGAATCACCATTCACCATCCATCGGCAGCGACTTCTTTTGCAATGAATTCGTAGGTGCGGGAGGGTGCGCCATTGGTCGATTAGGATGGGCCAGCGGAGGTCGAGTGACGAGATTAGAAGACAATCCACAAGTCACGCGTGACAACCCAAGCCCAGCCAAGCACAACAAGTTGAATTTCAAATCTCGATCTCGTCGCTCCAAGCTAGAGTCCAAAGCTTGAAATCCATCAAATCACCATCACCGGTCACCATTTGTCAACCAAGTAATAAATGATGAATCGAATAAGAGAGTCGGACTGGCAGCCGATAAACAGCTCGAAACCAGCATGATTTCACCACTAAAACGATGGCAATAAAATCCTGAAATTCGAAGCAGAAAAATTAATAACGAGTACTTATCCAGCCGCTGGCTGGCCGACGAACCAACCAACGAGCATACAGCAATCAAGAAATTCAAAAAAATCAAAACAAAGCCACACACGCAATAAATATGATGCAATCGATCATCGATCAATAAATCAATCAATAAAAACTGCAAGACGCAATATTATCAATACTAACCTCGATAATCCTACTCTTCAGCTTCCCTAGCGGATTGTTATTATTTATTTCATTCGTCGTTTCGACCCGCTCGATAAGACGAGATAATAATATAAAACTGCATACTATAGGGAAACTGTACTTGAAAGGATTGTAGATGCACGATGTATCCATGAAGGGACGTTGGGAGGTCTGTTGGAAGTTGCATTAACATTAACTCACTCGAATCTTGAGGGCGTAATGAATGTTGGATGTGGCAGGTGGAAGGCGTGAGGGAGAGGCGAGCGAGTAGTGCGGATGATGGCGCGACATCGTCTGACGTGATCCGTTTTAGCTCATCGTTGCTGAAGGTATACTCAGAGGGATAATTGATCCCATAAGTTTGGGACATGAACTCGACGAATACCTTCCTCTTTCTCTTGAGTGCGGCCAACATCAGGAATTATGGCGAGGAATTGTCAACAAAAATAAAATTCTGCGCCTGAAATTTTCTGTTGTGCAACCGTTCGGCGGTCGGGCGAGATTTAACACGGCAAAAAGCTAGTGTAAAAAGAGGTTGCATTTGCGCATTTGAGCAACCGAAAATGCAACCATCACGAGACCTGGTATTAAGTAATACACGGTCGATATGGGGCTTTACTTGCGTGAGGAACTAGTATTCAAAAAATAATATCCGCCCTACCTCCCCGTAGCTAGACTATATCGCTAAAAAAAGGTAAGGTCCCGGCAGATCTCATCTGTGCAACCTCGGTTGCATTTTCGGATTATTATAATATGGTTGAAAATTAAAGACACTCCGGCTGATTCTTGCTATCTGTACAATCTAGAATCACGTCTAAACATTAAATTTATTTACAGTAGGCACCCATTAATCGAGGTTTTGAAGACGAGGCACCGTCTGTCCGGTGGACGGTATCTTATGGATAAGATACGATAGAAGCCGTTTCTATATTACCATTCTTAATTAGTCCAGGCGGAAGACATGTTTTAGAAGGGAGTCAAAGCTATTTACCTAACAGTAGAAGAGATGAATTTGCAAGCAGAGCGATCGGGATCCTTCTATTCCTCGATAACTGAGACGAATGAAATCGGTTCATTCATGTCGAAATTCTAATTTCAAATTTCAAATCCCAATGAGCATTTCTGATCATCAAAAATTCTTGGGATCTTGCAACTCAGCTTCCAATGTCCATAGCAATGCATAAAAAACCGCCCTTTGAAGAAAAACTGGGTTATCAGCCCGGTTGGTTATTAGGTCGAGTAAAACAATCTACATAGGAGTAAAGAAAAACTTGCACAAAAAAATCGCCTGTCCAGGAATTTCCGACAAGAATTTGACTGGCCCCTTCGATAGAATCATCACAAAAATCGACAATCAACGATATTGCTATGTCATTATGATTATGTCGAAGAAGTAATCTCTGTCCAAGAGACAGCACAAGCGCAAAATGCAATTGTGTGAAGAGTGTTTGGGTG
Organism: Cyclotella distinguenda; assembly: GCA_036939455.1. NCBI lineage: Eukaryota > Bacillariophyta > Thalassiosirophyceae > Thalassiosirales > Thalassiosiraceae > Cyclotella > Cyclotella distinguenda. Next base: position 8,103 of record JALLPF010000385.1, on the reverse strand, counting down.
ATAGATACCTCTGTCGTGCCCACAGAATGTCACATCTGTTGTTCTGCCGACTTCACATGAAGTTGGATGCTCACATTGATGTCGTCTGGCTGAAATAAGAAAGTATGTAAAGAGGGGAGTTGAGGTGGGAGGAAGGTATCGGAATCTCTCAACACCACCAATCCCAAATGGTTGAATTGACTCATCTGTTCATTTGGCGTGCACCATCAGATACTTTTCAGGTGGTTCTGTCTATGACATTGTTTGCAAATGGTGTTTCTCATACCAAATTATTCTACAGTGTTTGGAGTGTGGCTTCGGAGGTTAATTCAACCGAGGAATTCAAAATTGAATTCCCACAGTCAAGGCAGAGGCCGCACGAGATTGCTACTGAATTCCAAGAAGCTAGTACGGCCAGGATTGCCATCTGTGCTGGAGCAATGGAATATTGATAACCATCTGACAAGGATGCCAAGATTTCTGGAGTCGTCACGACGAAGTACTTCTGCGGTAGGAAGAGCAAATTTAGAATCAATATTGTCAAGCGGTTTCTGATCGACATGGGCGAATTCTAGAGATTAGTATCAGATATGGTGGTGCCACTTCAGATGGACTCTGTCTATTTGGGGACAATGCCTACCTAAATTCAAGATACTCCTTTTCCAAGTGCATCGAATACAAAGGACATTTACAACTTTTATCATTCGCAACTATGAATTCGAGTAGACTGCTGCTTCGGCATGCTTGTAATGAGATGGGGAATTCTGCGGATGGCCATCCTGCAGAACCTGACTTTGAGAAAGACTATTGCATTGGTTAATGCCCTTGCCAAACTCCACAACTTCTGCGTTGATGAAGCACCAAGAGGTTGTATAATTCACATGGCGGAGATAATTTGAACGTTGTAATGAAGGGGGAGGTTACGTACCTCTGGATCAGACTCAAAATCATCATGTGCCGGTCCCCTTAGACCCTTTGACACAACGGCAATGACTGTCACGTCACAGCCACTGTGTAGAGGCATGACGGCGTCAGTCGCATGGAAGCAATAGTCCTTTGCCTCGTCAAATTCTCCATGAATATATTATTGAGTATCATTTATGCAGACTATACGTTGGCGAACACGTTTGTAATGCAAATTATAATGTATTCTAGAAATTAAAGATGTAAACAATTGTAAATTAAGGTATATAATTATTTATTCTAGAAATTAATCTCTACTTTTACAATGCACCGCCGCATCATCCAATGCTGTCTTGTCTTCTAACTTGGAAATATAATCTTTTAGCTCTTTCATCTTGTCACTTACAAGCTCCATCATCACCTGATTCGCTCTATTACTTTCGTCAATCATTTTCATCCTGATGGCCCTCAACTCAGTCTTGTACTCCTTGATGATAGTGAGCATCTGTATGCCACTTTCGATCCAAACTGCTTCCTTGTTGCTCTCACCCAATGTGACCAGTCCTCGAGCAATGGCATCTTCCAACTTCCAACGATCCTTTCCCCCCCCCCCTCTGATTCAGTGATTCAGGCTATCTGTTTCATTTGGGTCAGGAACACCATCGGCACCATCTAATCCCAAAATCCTGTTGCTGATCCTCACAACAGATGCCTTCAAGAGATCATGATTCTCCATCTGCTGCCAAAAGTAAAGAATATAAGATTGTCCTCCTTTCAAATATCCCGCTCTGTCAGAGTACTCTCCTCTTTTGTGCCCTTTCAATGAGATGTCACCGATTCCAAATCCGACATTTCGCCGTTGTCGGCATCTTCGAAAGTTAAACCTCCATCTCCTCCTCCACTCTGAAGATATTTTGACATAATGTGAGACAAATGAGGTGACAGCATACCAAATTTATCCTTCATACCAGAAGCAATTGCTGGAGTCATCTTTTCAACCTTCAAGTGATCAAGCTGTTCAATAGAATTTAAGTCTTCGTGTAACCAACCAAGATTTTCTGAAAATGGATTGAACATTTGATCATTCCACTTCTCTGCATTATGAGTTCGAAAAATGTCTAGGGTAGATTCGTGGAATGGTGACCATCGAATTCTACCCTGGTATTGACCATATCATGACGATGGAGGTATTCACGCTTTATCTTAACACGATCTATGAGGCAGTGGACCAAACAAAGGTAAGGAATTATCCCGGTCCACGATGTCTCTATTGCTCGCCAGTCAGATGAATTTGCTGCAATACATCTTCGTACCCCTCAAATATTCCGCATCCATGGGGTACTTGGATAACCACTCGTAACATTCAATGAAAGGAATCTTTGTTGAGAAAGGCTAGGGAATCAAGTTTCCATCATCCCCAGCAACATTCGAAAAATGAGTATTACATCGGCGACTGACTTCAGGCCTATAATAGCTAACCTTGACCTTGAGCTTAGCCGTCAACAGGACACTCTCCATTTTCGTCCTTGAGTCCGTAAGACACGACGAATAAATGTTGTGACACATATCCAACTGAGCAAAGATAGCTCTTGTGCACACATCTCCTTGCCTCTATTTCCGCCAAACGTCGACCGCATTATATCCCATGACAGGAGCATTGTGCCCAAATTTGCTGTGCAGTCAGTGGTGTAGGAGAAGGCGGTGATGAATCAGGAGATGACTCACTATACTAAGCTAAATCCAACGAAGCAAGTGTAGAATTCGTTGTTGATTGAAGGGTGACGGAAATTGATCAAGGTCAAGTTTTCAATCCCCAAGATAGGGAAGATATTTTTGACAGATTCTAGCACTGACCTTGGTTCCATAGAGTTTTCGTTTCTTAGCATTATTTGTGAAGTCATTCTGTGATTGGACGATTTCCTAAGTTTTGAGTTACCTCTTCTTGCTCCCGAATGTTCCGGTCTTTGACCCACACCATGTTCTTGGCGCAACTGATCACATCGATCTCCTTTCAGCATCAGCATCAACAAAGTCAGGCCTAATCACGATTTCTCAGAGAGTTTGATGACGGACTTGATTTGGAATTCAGATCTTGGATTCGCTGGAAACTCAAGGCCTCTCTCGATACAGCAACACTCTGCCAAGTGAAGCAAACATTTGATAACCTCCTGCTCGCTGAAGGACTGGATTAGTACTCTTAAAACTCATTGTCGATGTTGATGGCGCCGGGAGCTTCGAATACATTGTTTCTCTTCAAACTTTTATCAAGGAGCTTGTTCTACATCATTTGATGGTGAAGATGTTGGCCATGCCACGGTTCATTTCCGTGCTGTCCTCCAGGCTCTTCCAGTTGAATCCTTCCCACCAAGTCTTCTTCACAACTACTTGACTGGCCTCTCCAAAGGCCCAGCATGATGATTTCCGCGTTGCTTGCTCAGCTCAACTTGTCGTCATGTCTACTCCCTGGTATCAACAGATGGCGTAAAGCAAATCACGTTTGCTCCAGTTTGATGACTCTTCAACCAGTCTTGTTCTCAAGTTCCATGATTCTCTCCATTGCAACCTTTGGCCAGCCATAACACATCTTGGCAGTACAAGTCAAAATCACTTTGAACCATTAACATCATTTCGAACCATTACGGATGCTATGTACTATTCCTAAGTTCAGTTGTACGCGTTTCGACAAAAAATGTTTCATATTGAAATGTGAGATAGTCTGTCTGTACTTTTCCAAATTGGAATTCTCAAAATTGGAATTCGAATTTGAATATTGTTTGGGATTGATCGTGGGAAATTGTGTGTACGTGATGACTGTATCTTGTGCTCGCAAAGTAACCTCATGGCTTCTGAAAGCTGACGATATCTGACATTATCTCCATAGAAAACATACCCATTTCTACGTGTTTCATTTTAAACCATTTTGTCAGTATTTGCACTAAACGTCAGAGCAATTGCAGCCGTCTTCTCACCAAAATTAGGACGTGTCGAGCTGGACTTAGCTCTTGAGATAGTCCTAAAGGGTTGTGTAACTTAGTTGGTTCCCAGGGGCTGTATATTGAGGCTATACCAGTTGCCAAAGATATCTGACATATAGTGGTTCAAAGTGATTTCTGAGTTGTACCTTCCAGTTCTCGCTTCAGTCTACAATATTTCTCTTGTGCATGATCACACAGCAGCTACATCAAAGACTTTGAAATATCCCTCGTGGAGGCATGGTTTGATGACTTGGTCTGTCGTACCTGTGGAGGAGCCCATCCCACTTGATACCACAGCAACCTCGATGCTCGGACAAACTCCTCTAAGCAAACAACAAGATCCTCTCCACCTCCTCATCGTACCCAGACAACTCGCTTCAAATCACAAAGAACCCGATGACTCTGCCTTTGTAGATGAAGAAGCTCCTACAGACGAACCTGACTACGCATCGCTTATGTGCTCCAACACCATTGCGAAATTTTTAAACTTCCAGACGGAATGATCTTTGGTCCATTCGATCGCCTCTTCCTTCAAATGCTCCAATTTTTTCTTTGGTATATCTTCATTCTCTTTCACATGAGTCTCTTTCAATCTTCCCTCGGTTTGCCGGTCATTTCTTTCCCCCTGCGGTCCAGACCTCCGCCAACACCTGGTCCCGGCTTTTCGGTTACTGTCTCTCCTGCTTGGGTGTCTTGGTTTCTATGTTTCTTTCCAGTTTCAATCTTGCTTCTGTTGGAATGACTTTGCTATGCTGTGATGGTGGTGGCCTTGATTCTGTCTTTTGGTATGGTCAGATGAACTTCTTGGTTTTGGGGCACTCATTTCCTGCTAGCTCTGTTGGACCGCCTTTGCCATCTCATTGGACTTTGCATCCAGGCTATGATCTCATCGCTGATACTGGTGCTTCGGCTTGCATCAGTCCATCTCAGATGGATTATGTTTCTTACCGTCGCTCTTACACTCAAATCAAGGATTTGTCTGGGATAAATAAAGCAGCTGGTCAGGGCGTTATCGAATGAACGACAACCTTCATGTTCCAGGGTTTTACATGCCCAAGGCTACAGTCCGTCTTCTCAGTTGACAGGTTTTGTTCTGTGAATTCAACAAGAAAGGCTCCTCACTATCGCCTCTTAGTGCCTTTGTCAGTTCAGAAAAGATACGTCTCTTCCTTCCTGACAATGTCATCATGGATGCGCCTTTCAACTCCAACAATCTCCCATTATTACATGACGACTTTGTCCTGTCTGCTGGTACTTTCTGGACCTCCTGCTTTGATTACTCTTCTGCCAAGTCTTTGGAATCGTCTGCTTTTGTCTCCAAAACTACAGCATGCTGTTCAAACTTGACTGCGGGCCAGACAGAACTCCTTCTTTGGCATGCCAGACTGTCGCATGCATCCATTCATGGAGTTCACAGGTTGTGTCGGAAACAACGTGGTCAAGACACTCCTGACTCAGGCTTGTTTCCGTTGTGTCCAGATCATCTCCTTCTGTGTCTGTACATGTTCCCAGTGTGACGTGCGCGGTCTCAAGTGCTTTACCTGCCTCCGTTTGAAAGCAGGATGATGAAAAGGATCCTCCGGTGGCTTCTCTGAATTCTCGAGATGTTTGAAAGCTAATAGTTTGCTACCTAGGACTGTATCAGCCGCGATCATTTTCACTCTCCAGTTCCAGGTCAGGCTGTTTCATTGTCTGGTCATAGTTCTTCTCGTGATGGGTATTGCTGAGGCACAATTTTCTGCGACCATGCTAGTGGTTATATCTTCGAGTGTGCTCAACGCTCCCTTGATGCTTCCGTTACTCTTTGCGGTAAGTTACACTTTGAGAGGGAGGCCAATGCAGTAAATGTTCGCATTATTTAAGCATAACACAGCGACAATGGTGTGTTCTCCTCAGAAGACTTTTGGACTCATTGTACAGAGTCCTCTCAGCATCTTACATTCAGTGGTGTTGGTGCCCACCATCAAAATGGTGTTGCGGATTGCTCCCTTGGGACGATTCAAAGTATGGCAAGGACCAATATGATACATCTCACTTATCATTGGCCAAATAGTAATCCAATCATGCTCTTGCTTGCAGAGGGAGTTCCCGTTTGGTGGATGCTTCAATCTCGGGGTCCCGATTGGAAGACAGGTCCTGCCTGCTGGCATACTGACTCTGAGACTTGTTTGGTAAGCAACATTGTTCCTTCTATTGCAGATGCTTCAACTTGGGGTCAGCCACCCACAAAGGTCTGTAACGCCAGGTCTGCAATGGTTTTGTTTTCTAGTCGGTGAAAGTTGCTGCTTAGCATCTTCATGAATGTTCTCTTCTACAACTGGATTGGTCCAATCTTGCATCGAACTCTCCTTCTGGCTCGTTCTCGCCTTGCAACAGATACCCGCTTGGTGATCATCACGTCAACTCACCTGATGGGCTCCTCGACGAGATTCAACCACACATCCTCCATGTAAAACTCAAAAAGCATGGCGACGACAATCCTACTCTTCGTCAAGCCATGAACACCCCTCATTCCGAGCGTTGGTGGGAAGCGATGCAGCCCAAAATGGCTACCCTCCAGAACGACATCAAGGTTTGGTCCCTTGTTGAGCGTACACCAGAAATGACAGTCATTCCTTGCCAATGGGCGTTTCGGCTCAAGCGGTTCCTGGATGGCTCTCCAAAAAAGATCAGAGCTCGTCTAGTTGCTTGTGGTTATCCTCAGGTCGAAGGGGTTAACTTTTTCGAGACCTTTGTCGCCAGAAGTACAGTGGAGTACAATCCGCCTCATGTTGGTCCTTGCAATTAAACACGGCCTCCACTTGGCCTAAGCAGATATAACCGTTGCTTTCTTGCATGCTCCATTACCTAAAACAGAAAACATCCACGTCTCCCAGGCTCCAAATTTTGAGTGGGGGTCACCTAATTCCAAATTGTTTGTGTATAAACTCCATAGTTCACTCTACGGACTGCGGCAAATCCCCAGGTCTTCAAATACCTTGGTTTGCGTCTCTAGCGGCAAGGATTGAAACAGTCCAATTTTGATCCCTGCCTCTTTATTGGCATCAAGGTGATAGCCGTAGTCTATGTCATTGACATGCTTCTCTATGCTTACTGCGATAATGATATTGATAGTCTCATTGCAAGCCTTCATCTAGATGACATTGTCATCAATCATGAAGAGACAGCCGAGGGGTTTCTTGAGGTTCAACTTGAGCGGACCTTCACTACGGCTAATGCTCCCACCACCCTTACTCTCACGCAAGCTGGTCTTGCAAAAAGAATTATCGATGCTCTTGGTCTTTGTAGCGGGAAATCAACTTCAATTGGTACCCTGCTGAGTCGTCTCCTCTTCCAAAAGACGCAGATTGCTCTCCTGCCTCTGGCACAATTAACTACTCGAGTCTCATTGGCATGCTCCTTTACCTGTCCGGCCACTCCCACCCCAAGATCTCCTTCGCGGTGCACCAATGTGCATGTCGTACTTCAGTCCAACGACAAGGCATGAATCAGCTTTAAAACGGATCGGTTGATACCTTGAAGGCACGATGACGCGCGGGCTCGTCCTCTCTCCCACCGACCGCTTTCAGGTAGATTGCTATGCAGACGCAGATTTTGCTGGTCATTACGGGGATGAATGTTCTCAGGATCCCCATTGCATACACAGTCATATTGGCTTTATCATTCTTGTCTTCAGTTGTCCTGTATCTCAATATCATGCCTCCAATCAGGAATCGCATTGTCTACGAAGGAAGCCAAGTACGTTGCTCAGAGCACTGCGTGTTGGGACCTCTTTCCGTTGGTGAACAATCGGGAGCTTGCTCTAGCTCTCGCTGTAGGCCTTGAGTAAGCATCTGCGGCTGACCTTCATATAAAAGTCCATGAGGATGATGCCGGTGCTCTTGCCCTCGGTCGTCTGGAGCCTCGTCGCATGACCCAAGGTCTAAACTCTATGCCATCAAGTATCACTGCTGCACTGCCGTGAGCACGTTAAGCTTTGTCTTGTGAATCTGGTCAAGATTGATATGCGACACCAACTTGGAGATATCTTTACCGAAGAGCATACAGAAGAGAAGCTCGAACATTTGCGATACCATATCATGAGCTGGTAGGGTACCTCTCCATTTTCGTGGTTTTGAGAGGGAGTGTGATGATCAATCGGGGATTGACACTAGATGCTTTGTCATAGTCGTCCATCGATTCTCCAGGTAGAGTGAGCACAAGATGTGTCAAAAGTGGCGGCAAAACGTAAGTTTACAAACGTTTG
>JALLPF010000384.1:0-11035 GCA_036939455.1 Cyclotella distinguenda | reverse complement strand
GGTCCGAGGTTAAAGTTATCTTTGCCAATCGCCGCATTAGCATAGATATTCAACAATAAGACAGTTTTTCCGAGCCTTAATATTGAATGATGCTTGTTTTCGCATCGTCACGTGTCCGCTCACCTTATTCGTCCCGACAAACAGCAGAATGTCAAATACCAACTCGCTCCATGGAAGTTTAGTTATTCCTCAAAACTTTCCGTCTTGAAATCCCATCCTACCTCTTTTCTCTTTTCTGCTATAAGTACATCCGTTATTTGTGCGGTCCTGCCGCATCACCATGGTGTATCATCTACGTTCTCGTTGTACAATTTTGTCCATGCTGGACCAGATTGTTGCCTAAGCAATCATGGTTTGAAATGTCACGGTATTTCGCTTGTCACTCTGGTAGTTGATTTGCGCCGATCGACTCATTGTGACGGACGAACAACAAAATCAATCAGAGTATTCCCACCGCAAGCTCAATTTTGAATCCAATTCAATTATGTAGTGTGATCCCTCAGGTTCTTTCGTCGGTTCTTCTCTCTCTCACTCCTTTTCCTTCTACGTTCGTCCTTATCGGCAGGCTCCTTATTTCTCTTTTGCCCGCCGCGTTGGGTTTGTTCGTTTTCTGATATTGAATTGATTCGAGACCTGTGGGACCTCGAATGTGATCTACTCGAATGGTCTCCATCGTGACTTCTCCGCGATGATTCAGTTTTCTTCCGTCCAGCGATATCGACAGGTCTTTGATCTCCAGTCGAATCACCAATATCATTGATGTTTGGATGTACCGTTATCTGAACTGATTGTTTGGCTGACCGCAATTTGAACTTCCTTTTGAGTTTCCTCAGTGCAAAGCGTTCTAATGAGGCTTTTCGCTTGCGTCTACGATACTCAATACAACCACCGACAATCAAAATCAAAGACGTGAAAACACCGCCAGAAGCAGCACCCCAAGGGATAGGCGGAACGTAGTACCAACGGTAAACGTTCGAATGGGTGGAAAATGAGACATCTTTATTTCCACTGGGATCGACCGCTCGGACGTAAATAGTGTACCATCCTTTTCCTCGTCCTCCTTTTTTATCGTCCAACCAAGATACGTCCACGCCGATAGATTTTGTAGTGGTTGTCCAAGGTCTGAGTTCCTCATCATCTTTGAAGATTTTATACTGAAATAAATAGGCGCCATCTTTGTCACTATCAAACAAGAAGTTGTATTGTGGAGTTCTGCTCTCGGGACGTGTCTTGATATTGGCATGAGGAAATACCTCATCCCGTGCCCAGGCATCTCTGTACAGGTGATTAGAATCACCAGTAATCCCTCCAAGAAGTAAAAATTTATTGTCAATGAAAGCAGCCGCGCCAGAGGAGCGATTGCCAGGGACTTGACGGCAGATCAACTCATCAACGATTTCCAACACGTTATGACGTACTTCTGGAACTTTGACGTTTCCAATACCGTGGACGTCGACGACGGACATTCCAATGATTGGAGTGCAGCCATCCCAATCTTGCGCCGTACAAGGTTTTGATTCGCCTCCTCTTCCACATGTAGTGGATGCCATCTTTGCTAATAACTCGCTTGATTGATGTTGCTGTATCTTGTTTTTGTGGAAATTAGATTCTGATGTTTCTCTTGAGGAGCACTTTTCAACGAATGATTGGGAGAGTTCGCGTAAGAAGCATACATTCGTTACTCCTGTAAATAATCTACCAGGATAATCAAAGCCTCGCAGTTTCAAAATCTTATACAAGTCAGCCGAATACAAGTCATGAATTGTATTGACATTTTCTGAGGCCAACACGGATACATCATCGCTGCTCACTACGGGTGAGACCGAGTAAGAAGTCAAGTTGTCCAGGTTTCCGGCTGAATCCAAGCGAGGTAAGTCGAAATTTTGGAGCCATGATAGAGGAGAATCAATGTCAAGAACAGATTTATAGGAATCGGCGTTTTGGATTTGGTCCGTACCCAGTGATGCACCATATGACGCAGATTTGGGGCAGAAATCACATCGCCATTTGGAATCGACCTCGAGTTCCCAACTCCAGACGTCGGAAAAAGCGGTCAATGTATTCTTTCCACCACTCAGAAAAATGCGAGGCCGGAATGAATTGCTTGATGATGGAGGCTCGTAAGCTGAAGTGTGACCTGATCGTTTAGACCATTCTGCAATGGTGCTAACTGCCGTCAAGTCAAATGGGCTTGGGACGCAGTTGTTGACAATGATATTATCACCAAGGAGATTGCATGAGGCGGTCGGTAATGGAAGATCCCAAACATCATTGAGATACGTTGTAGAATGATCTTGAGGCTCCGCGGTTTCTCCACCAAATACCATAAGCCGTTCTCTATTGTCAAGTGTGTCATTTCTGGACGCGGGGATAACCAAAGCAGTATGACCGCCCCTTCCAACGAATGAGCTATGATTGTCGAAAGCAGGTTTAACTTGCACCCATTTCACACCATCCGTGCTCATCCATATGTCGTCCATGGCTACTCTGTACCCGTCAGATGGACCGCAAGATCTATCGGCGCAAAACGATTGCTTCACGCTGGTAAATCCACCCACCACATAAAGAACATCCTCTTCATATACTGAACCATCCTCTCGAAAAGAAAATCGATGTTGAACCGATAGCGTGTGATGTTCGCGAGGACTAAACATGGGACAAACGCAAACTTTTTCGTTCGTAGTGCCCAAAGCTTTGCATTCGGCAATGCCGTAGCAATCTGATGGCAAAAAACATTTACTCTCTAATGAGCCAACATTTTTACGAGTCGATGGGTCCGAGAGATCTCTCGACCAAACCTCCGTTTGAATCAAAACATCCTGTTGGTGATCCCTGCAGCCTGGATTGACTAGTTTCCAGGTCAAACCATTATCTTCTGAGGACCATACATCGTTCCGTAAAATAACGTCCTCCCGAATCGTTGAATGGTCTCTGGATGTCTCGACCCTGCCTTGGCCAGCGATGCTGCCAACCAGTCTAGAATCGTCTATTCGTGCATATTCTCGTGACCGTCCTCCAATCACAATTATCTTACCATTCGCGACAGCTGCCCCGAAACCTCTCCTAGGGGACCACATATTGTCTCTCTTCCAGACTGCTTGCGCCTTACAACCTGGTATTTGGATATCATCGTAGCAAAAAACAGGGGGATCCTTACAGATCGAGGGGTCGATAAGTTTGTATTTGATAGAATCTTGACATGCTATCCATTCCTCATATGTCAAGGGCTTTGAGTAGGATCGACCGGATGGCCACAAGGGAGGAGCAATATGTCCTGGGTTGACCTGCATCCATGTCATTTGTGATCGTAGTAAGTTCGAATTGAACGCTTGACCCTCAACGAAATATCTATCATCAAGTCGCCAAGAAGCCTGAGATCCGGGTGCCAACATCCCAATCCACACGTCGTTGCGTAATCTTCCAGAACCGATTCCTGCTTCGGATGCTATCGAGGAGATGGGAGTCGACTTGTTAGTGGCTTTGCGTTAGTATTCCGTAAGATGAAGCAAAATTTCGCGCTCACATGATGTAGCATTTCTCGTAGCCCTCGGTAAGCCATCGTCTCCACCCAGCAGGACGATCACAGGATCGGAGCCTCTTGTCCCGGGAGAATTCTCCTCATCAGTAAGATAACTCTTTGCTGCAGGTTGATTAAGAACAACAACAGAATGCCCCCATCTAGCTGACCACATCGGTCGAATGGATGTTGCCGAATTTCTGTGCCAGTGGTCTGGTGTGTACGGCATTGCGGTATTTTGGGCTCTGTCTCCGGCTAGTTGTGCCCAGTTGGCTGAGCGCGAGGAGGTGGACATGAAGACTGTTGTGATGAAAGATTGATTCAGACAAATAATGATGACAGAAACGAACGGCTTGCCGTACCACTATCAATCGTCACTAGCGAAAATATCACAAGACATGAGCTAAGTACCACATCTCTAATTCTCGTAGAGACGAATTTCACCATATCCACCAGTGCTACTTTTCTAAATCAATACAAACTTCATTCCAACGTTCTCGTTCACAAGCAAATGATGAAATAAGACTTCCCTTACTTCATCGTCGAAAACGTGTAAAAACAATTTTGAAAAATATTTGAGCGGACAAAGGAGACCTTGAATGAGTATACCGAGCTCGTTTCCATCTTTTAGATCGTACTGCCTCTTATAGAAATCAGGCGACTACAGTGAGTAAGAAGTCCTACAATTTAAGGGCTCCATTACAGTCGAACCCGCGAGCCGACGTCATCCGTTTTGACATTCGAATTTGTACAGGCCTCTGATTTGGGTGTCGGGCCAAATTATAATATTCATGATATGGCACGAATATCCCTCAAAAAATCAACGGCACCTTTCACCCCCACATTCTTTGCCAGCATTAGCGGTATCATGGGTGAATACACGTGAGTCACCGCAGTCAGTTCAGTCTTGTTAGGTTCTCCCGGGATACCCTTGAGGAGATTCACTCCAAGCAGGATTTCGTTACGAACATACTTTTCTCCCGAACTGTTAGCAGTGGTTGGGTTCCATTTGCCTCCTGTTACAGCGCGACTGACGACGATGTAGCCTTCCATAGGGTGGGTATTGTCAGAAGTGAGGATCGAAGGTGAATCGTCTGGTGTTAATTTGCGTGCGTGCATGCATGCTGTTTGTCCAAATTTTGACAAAGTAAAAAGACAGGATAATTTTGAGAATCAAGCCTATACTACAACAACAACAATGTATTCAATCGACAACTCACTAATGAATTCCAAAATGTTATTCATCATGGGGGGCTTGGTCAAATTTCGAACCACTTTGGACTCTCCATCGCCAAAGGATCCATCAACGGTATCACTGTAATTACAGCATAAGAAAGGAAACACTCAGAATTACGACGTTGAACAAAAGACAACTTCGTTGACAGAGACAACTCACACCCCCTCCTGAAACACCACCTCGTCCGTCCTCCCAATACTCATCTTATTATATATCTTGACCCTACTCGAATCCATCAACAACTCCGCCAAATACCGTGGACTCTTGTCAATCACCGACTTGGTCTTAATAACTGGTATTTTGGCACCGTAGTGCTCCAAGTTCGAATTGAATTGACCCGACCATACCAATATTTCTTGCGAGGATGAGAGCTCTTGAGCGAGAGATACCAATTCGCGATCATCCCGTGCGGAATCAAGATCTTGAAGGAATTTCTCTGTCTTCTTGTCCCCTACCCAATCAATATTTTCGTAACCATCGAGGGCTAGTTTGATTCCAGTCTGGGTCAACATGTGCATCGTCTCGGGGTGGTAAAATTCATTTCCTGTCATGTCGGCCCATGCCGCTTTTGGGATCAATGGCATGGTAGCTGTTCGGAGATGCTCCATGGATGGCTTGGAGGTTTGCGGCTGATCATCAACTTCTGAAGCCACTGATATTTCAATAAAAGTTGCAGAGGTGATGTCCGCCGACGGAGGCTCCCATGATTTAGGAAGAATGATTGGAAAGAATGGAGTTTGGATGGTCCACGTTTCGAACTTGCTTGATTTTGATTCAATGGATGAGGTCATGCTGGATGTAGAATGGGTTGATAGTACTGATGATGATGATGATGGACTGGAGTTGAGTATTGCCATGGTTGTGGAAGAGGATGTGGCAGTCGTGTGCTTGGTCGCCGCGGCGCCTCCCCGAGTGGACGACTGAAGCGATGCATAAGACTGAACTTTGATTTGCCTCCCAAGGGACCCCAGGGAGGATACTTTTCCGTATAGCGATTGAGACTGCATGGATTTTGAAAACGTCGCGAGATCAATCCGTCTAAATCGCTTCCACAAGTTCCATCTTGTCACTTCGTCTGCCCGGACAGTGACAGCACCCAACGTGGACTGCGCCGTCATGACATGTGTGTACCATGTCGCATCAATGATATTCTGTGATGTGTCCATCATGAAATTAGGAGATTTCGAAAATCTCAATCTGAGTCGTCCATTATTATTTAGTCGTGAATTCAAAAGCAACCATTTGGGAAGAGCCCTCATTCGTAATCCCCCCAACGTCAATCCGATCAATCCCCTCTTAATCTTACCCCATCTATTACGGGAAGGAGCGATAATTTCGCTAAAATTATCGGAGTGGACGACATGACGGAGTTTGTTGGACTGTGAGAGGAGCCCGTCACTGACGAACGAAGGACGATGGGACCGTGTGAGCGTGAGTGTGAGAGGGCGAGTAGGAGAGGCCAGCACGAGGACTGCGGGGAGGAGGCTGAGGTAGCGTTTCTTAACTGTCATTGGGAATCTACGCAGGGAGACGACAAAGGTGGACAGAGATGAGAGGGAGAACCTATGCGGAGCTTGGAGAACCGAAGTATAAGTAAGTAAAGTAGTAAAGTAAAGTACTTAGTATAAGTATTTTGTTTCGTTATGTTATCGTTGGTTTTTGGCTAATGACAGCTGTCGACAGCTGTTAGTATCATTAGGTAGGCGAGTACTTCATGATAAATTATTAGGTACCTGTACTTAAAGCAGTTTACTAGTTTAATGTTACAGAAGCCGACAATGCCCGGCCGACAAGCCTATAATATCATCATTATTTACGGAATCATTTCGAGAGATTATGAGTACAATACTAATTATATCATTAGTCAATCCATTGTTCCTTCCCTTTCACTATAGCCACATGCTCACCGTCTTGTCTCAATCTCAAATTCCATGGCTTTGTAGTTATATCCTCGTGCATAGATCCGATTCCTCCAGTTAAATATTAAGATCAGTTCCTGCGCATCCCCAACAGCTGATTTGATTCTTTCGCGATCACTCTGTTTGCAAACAACAGCAGAAAATCGTGCATTACAATGGTAGAGGGGGTGGAATCATGGACTCGGATGACGGCTGAGCACCAAAGTTAGGTGAATAAGATCCGTAGAGCATGTTACTCTTCCTCTGTAGAAATGGATCGTAGGTGGTCTTTCGAAAATCTCCAGGCTTGGTAGGATTTCGCAGTAGATTTTCGTTTTCCGGCAATTCTGATGACGAATCTTTCATCACCGGTCCCTCGAATTGGCCAGATTCGGATCCTTCATTTTGTGTTTTCGTTTCGACACGATCCGGTGTGGACGGGCCCATCATACCAGACATGTCTGAAATCGTCTTCTTCCTAGACCGCCTTCCTCTTCCACCACGGCGATTAGCCTGGTCCACAGCAGCCTGCTGCTCTTCCATTGTCTTTTTCAAGAAATTCATAATCGATTGCTCTGACAATGCCTGTCCGTGTCTCATGACCAAACCTGCAGTGTGCTTTGCTTGAATTTCACTTTCTTGGGCCTTTAATGTTTCCATCGCACGGCGCAGCTGCTCATCTTCAAATCTTTTACACGCCTCAGTAACTGAATGCCTGAACTCACGATGTGCTCGGTACAGCCTTCTATTCACGACAAGAGGTGTCTTGGTTTTATCTTGAATCATTCTGTCCAGTTCAGATATATTATGTGTATGTTCTGGGATAGCCATTGCTCTACGAGAGTCACGGTTGAATGTTAAAGATTCACAAGTCTCTGGTAACAACTCATCCGCGAAGGGGTCTATTTCATCCAGCGATGGAGTGCGCCTTCCTGCGAGAGAAAAACCGGTGAAGGATGAGTGGATGGCTCTGGCTCCAGGTAATGAGAGATCGGGAGGCAACAAATTCGCAAAGATTTGAGGATGGAGAGTACCACGCGCGGTAGTAGGAGTTACATAGTCTTGAGGCCCTCTAACTGGAGTTTGAGGAGGGGTCAGGTCCAAAGGAGGAACAGAGAAAAGTTTATCATTGAATGCTGCACCACTTTCATTCTTGAAATAGCTTGATGGTGATTCTGCTTGATCTATAATGTCATAACGCTTTCCGAAGTGCACAGGCGTTGGAGGTGCAGATGTATTACCTTGTCGATCAATGCCTGCATGAGGGAAGCTACTTGCCAGTTCGGAAGTCATATCTTGTGAGCCAAGAGATTGGAGACGTAAAAATTCCTCTTGAGACAAGGAATCTGCGCCTTCATCCTCGTCATCTTCTTCGATAGGAAACTCTTGCAAGGAAACAAGCGGTTCAAGAGATCGTCTCATATCCCCAATTCTCTTCTGACCCTTCATGAGAAGAACAAAGTCTTCATAATTGATTAGAGCGGTGTTACTGTTGACATCCTTCATTGATTCACCCCACATTCGGAGCATTGCATCCTCATTCTGAAACGTTTCGTTACCTAGCAAATCCATCACGTTCTCAAAGGTTATGTATCCTTTGTGATCTTGGTCCAACCGTTCAAAAGCTAGTCGAAGATTTCTATCGTCAACCTCACACTGAGATAGGCCTGCTGCAATAAAGTCATGCCAATGGATCGTTGTTTCACCCTTGCGCACTCTGATAGCATTGAATATGTCTTCCACTTCGCCTTCCGTTAAGCCGCCTAAAGATCCAGTTGCTGCATTGCCAATCAAAACTTTTTTCAGCGCGCTGAGGGTAATCTCTCCAGTTCTATGAAAGCATTGAGTGTGAAAGAAGGTAACTATAATTTGACGAACATCAAACCAGACCAAATACGTACCCTTCTCGATCATATTTCTCGAACTCCCTTCTCAAATCTTGAATCTGCTCCGGCAACAAAGTAAAACTAAGAACCTCACAAAGCAGTTTTCTCATATCAGAATATTCTTTGAATCCAACGAGAGCTTTAACCACATTCGGATTAATCACTGGAGCCTCTTCTCCGTTCTCTTTCTTCATCCACATCTTTAACCATTTGCTCTCTTTTGCCTTCATGGCCGTTGGCCTCTCCATCGGATCCAAAACCAATAGACTTTGTATGAAATCCTTTGCTTCCCTGCTAACAGATGACCAAATCTCTTCTGGCTCGAACTCGAAGGCTCCCGTGAGGATATTGTCCCTCACTTGCATTAATGTCTCTGGACCGCCGCATCCTCCAAAAGGAGGCTCACCACTAAGTAGCAGGTAGGTGATGACCCCAACGGCCCAAACATCACAGCGTTCATCATAGCTACCTTTAATCACCTGTGGATGAAGATCGAATCAAGCGGAGGATTATTGTAGGGTGCTGACTAATATTAAAACAGAAGAGAGAAGGGTAGATGAGATTCTCACCTCCGGTGCAACTGTGTATGGTGTCCCTACCGCCTCGTGGTGAACTTCTCCAAAAGTAAAATGCTGTATTGAAACGAACAAAAATTGTCAGCACAAATCAGTCGGAGAAATCTATATCGATCATTCATTCGTAACCCACCTTGCTAAGCCCAAAGTCAATCATCTTCAATTCTGACTCCGCCCCAATATTGCTGAACAAAAAGTTTTCAAGCTTTAAATCACGGTGAATAATACCCTTGTTATGAATGTACGTAACCGAACTGAGCATCTGTTTCACGAGCCGTGCGCATTGAGCCTCGGTGTAATGATAGTCCGGCTGTTCGTCGAGTCGATCGAAGAGCTCTCCTCCCTTGCATACTTCTTGGACGAGATAGATTTCCGAGAGGGACTCGTAGACTTCCTCGAGACGAACAATATTGGGATGATCCTGTGTTTGTTTCGAAGTGGGTAAGACGTCAGACGGTGTCGGGGAAACGGAGCAGAAGAACATAATAATCCTCGCTCACCAATTGACACATGATGTAAATCTCCTCCTTCAACTGCTTCAGCCCCTCTTCCGAATCAATCAATGCCAAATCCAAACACTTGACGGCATACCCCACCTGGGTGGATCTATGCTTGACCAATCGTACAATCCCCGTGATACCACTCCCCAATACGGGTCCATCGTGCACACCTTCGTAAACTTCCTCGATGGGTATCCCAAGAGGAACCTCGATTCGTACCAGGTTGGGATTTTTGAGGTCTCCGCTGAGAATGTCGTTGTTGAGTCCCAATTTTGAATCGGAGTGTACCATGCGACGGGATGACCTGCGGCGTTCGGGGCATGATTTGGAGGTGGTGTTAGCGTGTCTGGTGTTGGTTGGACTGTCGTTGTCATGGGTCGATGTGGAGTCTCCGCTGTAGTAAGAACTATCAGTGCTATCGTTTCGACGATGCTGTTGTTGCTGCTGCTGCTCCACAACATAATGAGAAGTATCGTCGTGCTTATCTTGGTCTTGCTTCTGGAATTGCAGTTCACCATCATAGTTTGGAGATACATTTGATGATTTGAAGGATTCCGGTGAGCTTGGAGGAGTGACGGTAATGGGCTTGCGACTGGACGAGGACATGTCATTAATGTCTGAATAAATTGACAGATGTTGGGAGACGGGTGAAAAAAGGAAGGGATTTAGAGAGTGCGAGCATTTTATAGTGGAGAAATAATATGCAATATTGAGGACGAAAGTGAAAGTGCTGCAGTTTTAATCACATTCCCCAACATATAATCCAGCGATCAAACAAAGACTGGTGAAATAAATAAAGATCATACGTCCCATAAATAATTTATAAATATTTACAATCGCAATGAAAGCTCAACATTCAAGTCCGAAACCCCCAGTCAAACATCAACCAAGACCAAGGAATGATTACATGTATCTGGAGCAGCGAGCAGCCATTGGGACGATGGCGTCAATTCATAGCATCGCATCAATACGGCATCTTCACGTCCGAAGCTTACCGTTCATGGCGGGTCCGGAGACGTTATGACTGGAAGAACAAGCCCCCATGATTAATGATTACTATGGGCGTATTTATCAGGATTTACGACGACGAATTATTGTGATGTTTGGTCTTATCGGTGATGATTGCAAGCACAACAATTCCCATCAGAACATAGAGTTCCCATTGTTACCTATTGATACCTCTCTAGAGAGAGAACTTACATGCCAAGTACTTATAGTAAGTACTTACTTAGGTAAAAGTTCAATACCAGTCTACCTACCTATGTACCTACTTACCTGCTTCCCTCCTACCCACCTACGTACTCATACCTACCAATACCTAAGTACTTACGACTTTCCACAACAACAACAACTACTGACGAAATAATATAGTAGTGTAGACTTCATCCGACCTGGACTCGCCAGGAGTCTAGGAAGATAGCA
>JALLPF010000383.1:0-11784 GCA_036939455.1 Cyclotella distinguenda | reverse complement strand
TCAATTGTGTCGTTATGAAGGGTTTCAATGACGATGAACTCGTAGACTTTGTGTGGATGGCAAATGATGAATTTGATGCAGATATTGACATGAGATTCATTGAATGGATGCCATTTAACGATAATGGATGGTACCGATCGCGTTTTGTCAGCTATAGGGAAATGATGGATACTATGTCATGCAAAGACGAAGAGAATGGTATTCGTCTTGAACAAATAGGTGATGGCCCAAACGATACGACGAAGTGGTGGAAAGCGCAGTCGGATGTGTCCAACACGAAGAAGTCATGTCGCGTTGGTTTCATCACGTCCATGAGCGATCACTTCTGCACGTCATGAAATTGCATACTATGTCATGCAAAGACAGAGAGAATGGTATTCGTCTTGAACAAATAGGTGATGGCCCAAACGATACGACGAAGTGGTGGAAAGCGCAGTCGGATGTGTCCAACACGAAGAAGTCATGTCGCGTTGGTTTCATCACGTCCATGAGCGATCACTTCTGCGCGTCATGCAATCGTCTGAGAATCACAACCGATGGCAAGATCAAAGTTTGTTTATTTGGATCCAATGAAAAGGAAGTTAGTTCGAGAGATATCATGCGACGGAGGAAAAAAGGATGGCGATGGGATGATCGACACCACTGAAAGGGACCTGAGTCTTGCAATACACGCAGCTGTGCGAAATAAATCTTTTTCTCTAGTGCGTCAAATAATCGGCCCATGATCCTGATTGGAGGATAATCATTGAATATTTTGATTGTGTTCCCATGAGTGTTTAAAGTACAATCCCGTTGTTATTGTGTTACTCTAATTAGCCGTACACATGCCTGTTTCGAGATGGGATGTATTCATCATCCTCCTGATGGCGGCGAAGTTCCGCGAGGAGTAAGTAGTACCAGATTGTTCTCATGGTTGGCTGAGAAATTAACTGATCACGGGATGAGAAATGAGAACACACAAATTGTTTAGAAAAATATAGAAAATATACATGACTCTAGAACTCAAAAGTTTTGGGTGAAGTACACATTTACAAGAAGGATTTCTAGATTTGTTGGAGGCAATCAGCTAAAATAGCAAGATAAATCTAGAAAAATCTAGAAAAATTAATTTAATATAAGTATTTAATTTTTTTTACATTGAGTTTTAGTTTTTGTTCAAACTACCTACTCTCTCTCCTACTTCATGCAAATATCGAATTCCCTCATCTCCAATCGGACACCAGTCGGAAATAATTAAAAAAGTCAATTTTTAGTCTATTTGTTTGTCGAAAATGGTATCCATCACGTCCAACCGGATCATCAGTGACGCCCTTTGACGCCTCGTCGATAATAAAGTATAAGTAGATGCACAATTAAGTACGATATACGAGATTAAAGCATAAAGTGCACCGATAATCGATAATACTTCCTCGAATCTCTCCCATCAGAATTTTTATATAAGTCAGTCCATTCCAACACCATGTTTCACGTCTTCTCTCGAGGGACCGCGGCAGTCACTCCGACCATCGGAATCTTATCGAAACTGCCCCGTACTGCATCACCGTCGACGCTATTCCGACCCCACATCCTCCCGGCA
Organism: Cyclotella distinguenda; assembly: GCA_036939455.1. Lineage (NCBI taxonomy): Eukaryota > Bacillariophyta > Thalassiosirophyceae > Thalassiosirales > Thalassiosiraceae > Cyclotella > Cyclotella distinguenda. The sequence goes on along the minus strand of JALLPF010000383.1, from coordinate 10,208 downwards.
TCGTGCAGCGATGCCCGTCGCCAGCTAACAACGAACGACTCCTCCCAAAAGGAGCCCAGAGAATCCATGGCCTACGACGTGGTCATCGTGGGAGGTGGCCCCGCCGGTCTCGCCGCCTCCATCCGTTTGAAACAACTCTCCAAACAAAAAGGCATCGACCTTAGCGTCTGTCTGCTCGAAAAGGGGAGCGAGATCGGGTCTCACATTCTATCGGGGAATGTTTTTGATCCCAAAGCTTTGGAGGAGCTGCTCTCTCACCAGGAGGATGGGGATTGGACCGAGGCGCTTTTGGAGTCGCAGGGTTCGTATGCTACTCCCGTCACGGAAGATAAGTTTTTGGTGCTTACTGAGAATGGGGGGAGTTATCGGATACCCAACATGGTTCTTCCTTCACAACTTCACAATGATGGTAATTTTATCATTAGTTTGAGCAAGTTGACGAGGTATCTTGGGGGAATGGCAGAGGAAAAAGGAGGTGAGATGACAGATGACACAGTGTGACTTGAGAGACGAGTGGGGTTGGTCGTAGTTTGAAGTTTCAAGTTCTTCTTCATTTTACTGACATTAACTGTTTCTTACAATCCATAGTCGAAATTTATGCTGGGTTCGCAGCAGACGAAGTGTTGTACACACACGAAAATGCAGTACGCGGAGTCGCGACGAAAGATGTTGGCGTCTCCAAAGAGGGTCACGCCAAAGGCACATTCGAACAGGGAGTTGAATTACTGGGACGCCAGACCCTATTTGCCGAAGGAGCTCGTGGATCTTGTTCCGAATTGATTATAGACAAATTCAATCTGCGCTTGGAAAATGGAGCATCGGCGCAGCATTATGGATTGGGCATCAAGGAAGTCTGGGAGGTACCTGAGGAAATATTTAAGAAGGGATTTGTGCAGCACACGTTGGGGTATCCATTGCAGAGTTCGGTGATGGATAAGGTATATGGCGGCTCATTTTTGTATCATCAAGAACCAAACTTGGTATTATGCGGGTTGGTGATCGGATTGGATTACGAGAACCCGTACATTAACCCATACAAAGAATTTCAACGGTGAGTACACGAAGACTTCCTTCATTGTTGCCTCTTGTGGCCATTAATATAACATGCACAACTCCTTTTCACAAGATGGAAAACTCACCCAGAAATAAAATCACATCTCGAAGGCGGCACCTGCATTCAATATGGCGCACGCGTTCTTAACGAAGGAGGATACCATTCCCTACCCAAACTGACCTTCCCAGGTGGTATGTTATTAGGATGTTCTGCTGGATTCCTCAACGCTGTGAAAATTAAGGGAAGCCATTGTGCAATCAAAAGCGGAATCGTTGCGGCTGAAGCAGTTTACGAAGCTCTTACCCGTGACGAGGGCGCGGATGGGAGGACCATTGCAACCTTGGGCGCCATTGATCCGGACGAGAAACCTCTGGAGGTGACGCAGTACTCCGATATGATGGAAAAGTCATGGGTGTACGATGAACTTAAAGAAGTCCGCAACTGTCATGAGGCATTCTCAAAATGGGGAGTAGGTGGAGGCTTGCTATACACCGGGATCGCAGCTCATATCACCAAAGGACGTGAACCGTGGAGATTATCATCTCCCGTCAAAAGTGACGGAGATCATAAAACAGATTCAAAGTCAACGAAACCAGCCAAAGAATTCACGCCGATCAATTATGCTCCGGCGGATGGTATACTCACGTTCGATTTGCTAACAAATTTGCAACGTAGTGGAACGTATCACGAGGACGATCAGCCATCACACTTGAAAATCAAACCTGAATTGGCCGGCGTCCCGGAGAGCATCAGTCTTCAGGTGTATGCGGCGCCCGAGACAAGATTCTGTCCGGCAAGTGTCTATGAGTACGTTGACGAAAAGTTGGTGATCAATGCGCAGAACTGCATTCATTGCAAATGTTGTTCAATCAAGATGCCACACGAGTATATCGATTGGACAGTACCTGAGGGTGGTGGCGGTCCACAATATCAGCTGATGTAAGAAGAAATTTACATAGTTTGAGATTTGAGAATAGAGAAACTGTTGTCATTGTGTGTAATGTAGAAATGCGGCGTTAGTAAGATCAAGCGTCGATTCTGCTGTTCTTAATTTAAGAACGTTCTTGTATAAGAACACTTTTGAGAAATACCATTATTCAATTGCATCGATCGACACCCCAATGCAATTAGTGGTATCAGTTGATATCATTGTCTCCCATTTTTTGGCCGTTTCAATTCATCAATAGATTTCATCAATTCTTCATTCGACATGGCTTTAATGTGTGCCGGAACTTCATCACCATTATTTGAATTTTGGAACTCATCCTGTTGACGAGGATCATCATCAACAGGACCGGCATCCGGTGCACCATAATGCTCGTTCAGGACATTATTGACGAAATCAACCGCAACAATAAAGACTCCGGCCATCAACCCCAATGCTGCCCCTGGTAACACTCCGGACAATGGCGTCGCTCTTAATAAATGATTGATACCGCCGGCGTTTCTGGTAATGGAAGAATCAATCATTCTTCCGGATCGTGTTCTCACCGCCGCTCCACGGAAGATCGCGCCCGCAATAGAACCTCCGATCATGTAGTCGCCCATCGTTATGAAGCTAGACGGTGCGACGCGATTGTAAAGCGACTGAAACTCTGCAGGTATTTGTGGAATCCATGACTCGGCACCGGTGACATCACCTCCGTCGGCATTCTCATCAAGAATGCTTCTTCTCGAGATCCAATTATGAGCAAAACCTGCGGGAGATACGAATCGAGCGAACTCCACCATTCCCGCGAATGCCATGCATGCCACGGACCACGCAACGGGAAGTTCCTTGTCAATCACAGCATGGGAATTCACGGACGAGGACGTCGATGATGACACGGCATTCGAAACGGTCGACGTCATCGTCGGATGGTGCCTACGAATCAAATGTTTCTTCCCGGCCAGAGTTCCCGACACGGGAGACTCCACAGTCTTGCTGGCCAGGGAGGACGCCGCCCGAAGGCCACCACGACGGGACATGGACAGGCCGGCCATGGCACCCCCAAATCCGGCGAGGGTGATTCTCATGGTCGATTCGAGAATGGGGAGGAAGTCGTCCGCGTACGTTGGCGTCGTCATGGTTTCGTGGGACGACGGGCCGTTGTTGTGGCACGGCGAGCTAGGAACAAGAACAAATATTCTGGATTTCTCGGAGCAAGGATAGTCCAGTTTTAAACGACTTAAAATTGAACACATGACTCCGATTCGCTGTGGAGGAAACAAAGGAACTAGGTACATCCCGACTTAACGAGAAGAAGAGCTTCGCACGATACCTCGTGCCAATGGGATGACACCTGCACAACCATCCTCGCGAATTTCTCGATCTATAAGTAGAAAATAATATTATTCTATAATTCAACATAGAGTAACAACCATGAACTCAGCGTACAAGGAAGGAGCCTTCTCGGACGAGAAATCCCAGAACATCCCGGTGAAGGTCCATATCATTGCCCCAAGCACCTTGCCCGAAGGTTATATTTTTGAAGCGGAGGTCGGAGCACCCGGCCACAAGAAGACAATCAGCGTTGAGGTGGTACGTGGACGATTGGCTAGGGCATGACTCATGATTCATTCGTTCGCTCTCAACCAAATTTCCAATCCGCCCTTGCCCAGCCTCATGGCGGTGTCGTGGAAGGCCAGGTGTTTCTCGTACCCCTTCCTTCGGACTTTGCCATAGGCGAGCCCCAGGTCACCGTCCCGACCGGTCAATGGAAAGATGGTACTTTCGACCTACTGAAGGCAGGATTTTGCCATCCAAGTCTGTGGTGCGCCTGCTGCTGTACCCAGAGTGAGTCCCGTACACGGATGGTATCCATTCGTCCATTATCGTTGTTTTTTAATTAACCCCGTGACCCATACGCACGCAGTCGGAATGGGCCAAATCATGCAAAGAATGCGGCTCAATTGGCTCGGAGAGGTGGCGCACGATGAATCCACAAAAAACACCTTCAAAGTTGTCGTTGCCCTCCTCCTATCCTACACGGTCTTCTCCATCACGCTGGAAATTGCCGAAGGCTCCAAGAGCGTTTACGAAATTCCGGCCTACATCCCCACCCTCAAATTCATTGGGGGGGTGATCTTTACAATCTGGTCGATATTTGCTCTGATGAGGACCCGGGAGAATATGCGTGCCAAATATTCCATTCCGGAGGAACGATGCCACGGTTGTGAGGACCTTTGTTGCTCGATGTGGTGCTCCTGTTGCGTCGTGGCCCAGATGTCGAGGCATACCGGAGAGTTTGAAACTTATAAGGGGAGCTGGTTTTCTAGTACAGGGATGGCTGCCAATGCTCCCGTTATTGTTTGAAGAGGAAGGGGAACTGTGACTGTGTCGGTGGATCGAGATGTTATTTTATTTGTGGTTGCAATTTGTAGCATAATATACTCCCTCATATAAGGGCAAGCTGCTTGTTTCACATTACAACCATGATTGAATTTCTGGAGAATCAATATAACTCCTCGTACACTCTAGAAACATCAGGCGAAGATGTTATCACAATGCTTGCGACACAAGTTGGGAAGCTGTCTCCTTATCCACTGTCTGTCGGTCACGAGCTCATTCGATAAATCGATTTCTTCGATTACACCATCGGGGCAAGTCAACGACAGCGAGTAGTAACCGCTAGAGTCCAACTTGGCATCGGCTGTTACCCGAGAACAGTCATCACAATACCACCATTTATCATCTTCCCCCGCCCACGGAGGAAACGGTACACATGATACATATCGACAGCTCGAGCAAGGACTGGCGGTACCATCGCTCTCTAGGAGTAGTGCGGTCGTCACCATGATTAGCACTACACTTATGACCAACCCCGAGAATCTGACCAAAATATTGCGGATTTTTGATGATATTGATGTAGCTACGCCGAAAAAATCTGTGGAGAGTCGTTCGATCGTGCTGAGGCCGCACAGGAACCCTTTATAGAGGACAACGTCAGGAGGAATGAGATTTGCCAATAGCCTTTGTTGATTGGTCACTTTGGAAGAATGCTCACCGTAAACCATGCCCCCAAGATGTGTAAAGTTGTCTACAAAAGGGGTGAGACCCACCAGACAATTAACCACAATATCAAATAGTAGCCACATCAAAACCTAAACGAGAAGAAAGTCACAGTTAGACTGAACAGAAATACATAGGCAATAGAGAATGTAAAATGATCTTACTTTCAAATGCCTGAATCGAGTTCCTTCATCTGATGAATTGACATGCTTGCTGAAAAGCAATGACCAATTGATGCATATATCGGCTACGCAAGCTCCTATCATGCCGAAAATTCCACCGGAAGCCCCAACGCTGATATATTCTGGGAGGAATATCGCACTCAAAATCGTACCTCCCACAGCAGGAATGATGAACAGGATTGACGCCGCTACGAAACCATGGCACTGTTCAACTGCTTTGCCAATAAACCATAACGCCATCATATTCAAAAAATAGTGGATGAGGCCTGCATGCAAAACCATTGGGCTAAATAAACGGTACCAATCTCCTTGATTGACGATGAGCGAGGTTTGTTTTGCTCCCATCCGAATCAGAGTCTCCGCAGACGGTCCAATCATCGGATTCACGCTCAATGGTTCCACCACCCATCCGTTCAAACCAAAACTTGCAATCAGAATCACAGTGCACACCACAAGTAAAGAGTAAGTAAACCAAGGGCGATTGAAACCAGAATCTCTAGTCTGCTGAAAATCGGCCCAACTTAAGTAGGGTTCTTTGTGAGCACGTCTCCATGCTGCGTCTTCTGCCCACTCCACATCGCACCGTATTGATGCTACAGAATCCAAAGAATACGTTAGTCGATTGTTGAAAATGATCGTTTCGGAATGAACAAAGGTTTACCGGACCCATACCTAAATGATCGTACAACCCCAAAATTCCCCAAGGCCTCTCTCCACCTTGCAAAGTTGGGCGGAGTTAATGATGGTGCATATAAAGACAAATGATGAACTGTTAGAATACAAGTCTATGAAAGAACTAACCATATGTCTCTCTTCTTTTTCTTTGGGCAAACTGAAAACTAGATGAAAAAAGAACGGCAGTAAGCAACAACCAAAAATAAGGATGAGCCGGTGCAAGAGTGCCTTTGGTGGCGAATTTCAAGACTACTCACTCTCTCAGTCGCTGCTCCAACTCGGGTGATAAAGTTCCCTCCTCATTATTCGTCCAGTCCCCCCGACGTAGCTGTTGCGTCAGCAACCTCATCATGATCTCCTGTTGCTCTATCGCGGACACACCGGGGGGAAGATTTTGTTCCGCGATAGCCTGGGCAAGAGCATCGTAGTCTTGAATTTCATGTGGCGCCGATATTGGCTTCGAGTCGGAGGCTTCGTCTCCGGATAATGTTAAGGCGTCGGTGGATTCGTTTGTAAAATGATTGTCATGGAAAGAATCTCTGGGGAGGAAGAGCGACGAATTAATTCGTATTGCACGGGCGGTGAGTGTTTAGGACGACACGTCCGAATTCTCGTCAATATCGCTTTTCTAACCTCGTTTTCCAAGCCGTACCCTCGTTTGCCGTATTTGAATCGTGCCCCGTCGATGTCGGCCAACCCTCGAAACTATCGTCTACTGGATTGTAGACTTTGAATTCTTTTGTCTCGCCAGCTAACTTGGTTTGACGTTTGGAGTCGGGTGAATGAGAAATATCCCGAAAGAAGTTATCGTCGTCCATTGTAGGAAGATGTTGTAAACGGTTCGACGGAACCCGGCTGGGATAGGAGTGCTCGTGCTCGTTTAAATTATTTCTCCTCCTCGAGTAAACAGCTCTGCTTATATGTTCTATTTTTTGATATCGTAAACGTTCATATTTAATTTTTTGGAATACGTTGCTTTAACCTGCACCTCTTGCTCTGAGGACGAGAAAGGAGAGAATCGAGAATGACGGAAATTCGCGAAATCCTGGTGAACGACTGAACGGTATGTAACGCCACGCATGCACTTGATGTGTCGCATATAATAGAACCCAATGTCATATCGAAGGATAAGCGCTCCAATAGAACAAAACTTGCCACAACTCAAATCAATTGACTCTTGTTGTGCCAACACCGATCTGGATTCCTCCCATCGATCGCTCTCGTCGCTCAGACACTTTAACATAGCTAAAAACCCCTTCCCCACCCTGGAAGCGCTTTGCCGAAAGGGTTTGGGCAAGGGGTGAAATTTAGTTTTAAAAACAACAAGTTTCCGACCCAAACCAACAGAGTAAACTACCAAAAACTCCGAAACTTGCAGACCAAACTAGGAGAGCGACGAACGAAGCATCTAAGCTTCAATGCCATAGCATCTACGCTGGATTATTTTTTTCAAACAACTCTTTCAAACGATGAGATCCCTCTGTCCAACACGAAGAGGATACAGGAACGATTCCAGTTCTCAAGAGATAATAATGTACTTATATTATTAGTAGGGGGTGAGTGGCCGAGTGACCGAGAAGGCCTATTCCGCTCTTGCCCCTGGACCCTACTTTGAAGTAGTGGTTCAGGAAGCAATGGGGTGTCATTGACATTGGAGGTTCGATTCCCGCAAAATTCAAATTATTTCCTGAACTATTGTTTCATACTAAGTAGGTACTATAAATGTGGCTCATGATGTGACTCTCACCTATAGTGTATGCGCCTAGTATAGCAATCCCTAGGGGTTTCGATGACTGAGTTCATCACTGATTGAAATTCGATTAAAGAATTCCAACTCCCGGGGCGGCAATCAAGGGATCTCTTAAGTGAGAATAACGAATCCTTATAACGGATTAACCTAGATGTCATTACTTTCATTTCACATACGTATATTATTAATACGAAATAAAACGATGTCACAAACTCTGCGTTCACAATTCGCGCGAGTAGAGGTCTTTCTGGCGTTCGGAAGCCAGAAGGTGTAAATGTTGTGTCATCGTTGTCTTGACGAAGGAAAGGAAGTAATTCATCAGATACAAAATTAAACTCTACTCTGATAACTTCTTGATAGCAAACGACAGGGGAGAACATGATTTTGTGCAATCTCCGGTCCCCAGTCAGTGCGACCAGCTCCTACTATTATCACACACCACTTAACTAAACAAGCCCTGAACTCGAAACCTTATTTTCGTCCTCATTTTCAGCTCCCTCTTCGATAGCACTCATCTGGACAATCTCATCCTTTTGCACGGACGATAAGGTTTCGGGCATGAATGTCAGATATCCTGCCGCTGGAATCAGGGAGATGATCCCAAGAATGAGGAATGCCTTTTGATAACCTAAATCCTGGGCCAATGCTTGGCCCAAGTATCCCGACACCGTTCCTCCAATCGACATCGCAGCGGTGGTTAGTCCAAGGGTGAGGCTGAATCGGCCAGTTCCACCAGATATGTCAGAGGTCACGAGAATATACATTGTGCCAAAGACGCCTGCACCGATTCCATCTAAAACTTGAGTTGACAGAATGATCACTTGGAGAACGACAGATGTGTTCGCTTGAGAATTTTTGATTCCTGTCAAAATGTATAAGATGAGGCAGCGGACAGGAACACTGAAGAGTCCGACCAGAAACAGTGATTTACGCCCCATTTTTCCGGAGTAATCTCCACATATCTTGGCGCTTCCGACCATGAACATTTGAGCAACGATGATGCAAAGTCCGGACATGAGGATTCCCACTCGACCCTCTCCAATAGCCAGCGTCTGCATCACCAATGGAAGGACAGTACCGTTCGAAGTATGGAACAAGAAGCAAATAATGATGAAAGTCAACAATGTAGTGTCACGAAGCACATCAAACGGTGTTGCAGCATGATGCTCCAAATCTGAGGCGTCAGAGTTAATTTCTCTTGGACCCATTCCAAAGTTGAATGATGGTGTGTTATCCAACTTTGCCGCTCCATCTTGTCCGGTCAACTTGTACTGGGCGCTGGTAATACTTTTACCATCTTCAGGTGTGTCACTCGTGAGCTTCAAGCCCCGAGCCGCATCATGGTCAATGTCTGAAGGACGTATCTTGAAGAGGAATACGATAACACCTGTGCAAGCAATCGGACTGACGATGAAGAGGATTCCAATATCTGGATACGTGAAAAATGCAATGAGGGATCCGGCTAGCACAATCATTGCAGTTCCAAAATGGTTCCTCATTTCGTTGTTCGAAACCTGCTTCGTCATTCCAACGCTGCCCACAATGCCTTGCGTGATGCTGTTCACACCCGGAGGGATTAATGCCGTCACAGCACCCTGGAGAAATTTTAGAAACACCATAAAACCCAGATTTTCTGCATAATCTTGAGCAGTCGTTGCCGTCATAAGAGTTAAGATAGTTGTAGCTACGGCTGCAATACCAAGACAGTGCACCTTGCGATCAGTGTAATCCATGATGTAACCCGCTGGAGTTTGGAACAAGAATTGACTGTGCGCGAAAACAAGGGACTATAAATAGGAAAAAAATGGACTCTATCATCAAAGCCGAACAGCAGGGATCTCACCTCATTCCAAAAACGAAGAACAAAATGCCGGCTTGTTTTTCGGAGTAATGTTTCGTGACGATGAGAAAGGCCGATTGCATGTTGATCATGGTGAGACCATCGCGAACCTCTCCAAGGAAGAGAGCCACGAGACCAAGGAGGAAACGGGCGTTTGTTTTAGGATTGTCGCTCATGGCTGGAATGATGCCTACTGAGTGGTGCCGGCAGACTTGAACCACAATGACAATACGTGAATTACTTGAGATTTTAACACCTTGAGTTGTTCGGATGATGATGGACGAAATAATGGGGAGGAGGTGAGCATCATGCTCATCGCAGAAAGCTTAAAACAATATAAGTACTTATCCAGACATGAATATATTCTCGATATCTTATTTAAGCATGTGTATGAGCCAAGGAAGGTTTCGTCTTCTCAGCATAGATCAATTTCAGCATTACAGCTTCTCTTACCTTCTCGAACTCATAAACGTTTGGAATGTAAAATCGAAGTCCGCAACAATGGATCGTGATAACGTCTGGCAATCGCACTTGTCCCTTTTTTATTTTTGACCAGTCTTTTCAGAGTAGCCGCGGCCCTCTATCTACAGGCGTAGGTATCAACATTATTATTTCCACTCAACCCACATGCCTTCAGCATTGGACCTCATCGGACTATGGGGTTGAGGGATCTCTCAATTTTTGTTTCGCGAATTATTACCTTCAATAAACTGTGA
>JALLPF010000382.1:0-13119 GCA_036939455.1 Cyclotella distinguenda | reverse complement strand
AAATAGCAAGATAAATCTAGAAAAATCTAGAAAAATTAGTTTTGGGTTGGCTCCACTGTGCGACATAATTCTTTGCGTAGTATTGACGAAAAGGCGACAAGTATCGGGATGGCATAATTTACCATGATGAATATTATGGTCGTGGTAAGAGAGGTAGAATTGAATCACGTATTGTGATAACATTATGAGAAGAAGAATCATGATGATCTGAATTCCCGCAAATCACCTGCCATATTTCCCTAAGTGCCGTGCCGTCATTACAACATCAAGAATCATGACTAGCAAAGCCAAGTCAAGGAACAAAAAGCCTCAAAAACAGGAAGACGACCTTATCAACGTCGACCCAGAGAGAATACGATTCCAACATTCACGAATCAGGCCGAATTTCAGCGGGTGTGGACGAAGCGTGGAGGGAACGTTGGAGGAGATTCGGCGGGGAAAGCTCAAGGTGGAGGATTTGCCTCAGATTCAGGTTGGTGCACTCTTTCATTGATTTCGAGCATGAGCTTCGAGGTCTCGTGTTAAATTATTTATCTCCGCAAAATGATAAATGTCGTTATTTACTAATCGGTTGTTGTGAATAAAAAAAATGGACTCTGTTAATAAACTCTCATCGCATTAGGTCCTTGTGGGCCCAGATGCAAACGATGGACTCGGCCCGTGGTACTTCTCTCTCAATAACAGACGTCTCTGGGTATTGAAGCAGTGTCGCAGGGAGGGATTATTAGACACCCCAGCCTACAACAACACGATTCGAGTTCGCGTGAGGAGGCCGAAGAGTGAGGCAGAGAGGGAGCGATATACCGTGGAGAACTGCGCGGTGGATGCCAAGTTTATGAGGGAGGGGAACGTGAAAACAGATGATGTCGGTGGGGAAGCCAAGAGTATTAAGATGATGGAGGGTGGTGGACCGTGTTGTTGTGGTGATTGAGATTGGATAAAAGCATTTATAAAGTAGATGAATGACTTGATGACTAAACATCTTAATACAGCTATCATTTTTTGCGTTACTAAGTTTATTCTTATAATGTCGACAAAAAGCAGAGAATGAGTGTGATTCCCCAGGCATGTCACATATCAAACTGAAATGTGTAAGTATTCATCATACTACAACATTGACTCAAAATTTGGTCTTCGAGTGAATTCCTCTTTTTTTGGTTCCCGATCTTATCTCCCTCTCGTTTTCAGACCTATTTTAAGTTTTCGTTCGGATTGTGGCCTTCTTCTCGTCGGCTTCACTGTCGGAATCAGAATTTTTGTTGTCGTTGGTGTTGGTGTTGTGGATAATGGGTGCGTCCCGTAATTCATTTTTGACCATCCAGACCGATAAAATCACTTTAAATACCACGGTACGCGCCATAAAAATCACCCATATATCACCATGGTGAAAGGAAAGAGCGTTCTGAAACACTTCCCAACGATGATCAGAGAGACGAAGCTGAAGAATCAATGCGAGTCAGTTTGGGGCAGACCGTACCAACGATCGCAGAGGAGACAAATTCCATCGCTGACGATAACGACATCGCCGTTGAAGTGAGTGATTTCGGAGATCAACCGGCCAATATCATGAAAGAGAAACTGCGGAAGAAAGAGACCGATGGTAAGAATGCGAGAATAATCTCCGACGATGAGGGGACATCGAGAGAAAAGCCATTGAGGAACCGAATCAAGCGGATCGAGCTGATGGGACGATCTGAACTCGACGGAGGTGAAAAGAGAGCTCCGCGTCGTCCCATTCGAAAAGATCGAGTCCAACAGGCTAAGGTCGTTCGAAGAGTTCCAGTGCAATCGCCCAAGAAGCAACGACACGTCTTCACATTTGAAAAAAAGGAGAGTCGGGAGAAGAATCCGGGAAGCATCTTTGCCGAGAAATGTATCAGAGGCAGGGATCATCATTCGAGCGGGGCGAGGAACGAGGATGGTCAAGTCGATGATTGGATTTCCAGTTTTGATGTCCAGATGAGATGCGCAATGAACAAATTGAAGGAACTTGTTTAGGGGGAATGATCGCGCCAGCCATGGTGTAGTGCGTCGGTGCGATAGGATTCATGATGCTCAAGTGTAATTGAAAGAGCTTGTTTAAATGATCTCGCCAGCGATGTTGTGACGCGTCGGCTCGATAGTATTCATGATGCTTGAGTGTTTCATTGAGCCGAGGGAGATACGATTTACTCAAGTTGGCCGATTGTAACTTTACATCAATATTATTTATATAATTAATGGTATTGTATCAACTTTGATGACACTTCCCCTTGGTAATCGCATTCGCAACTCTTGCAGAGCATAATTGACATTGTTGTCCATTTCCTCCCTGGTGAAAAACTGAGATTGTCTCAAAGACTGCCGTCGTACCACCAAATGCGAGTCATCACCCGATCCTCCGTCTGTCCGAGCATGCTCTACTCGCTCGTCATACTCACCATTATAAAATCGACCCTCGAGAGTTATGATCGTCCTATACTCGCCTCTTCTGAGCAGCCTTCTCCTCCGCATCCCGCTTCGCCATAGAACTCCTCAACGACGCCACCCTTGCCACAGCTAACTCCTCCTTCGAATCAAGCCTACGGTGCTTAAACATGAACGTTAGATAGAAATTCTGTAAGCGGTCGAGTGAGGCCTATGTGTGTCCGCGCTCAAATTTCACAAAAAAGCAGCGCGTTCTCTAAAACTCGCCAAAATAAATACGTTTGGATAAAAATGAATTACGGCGCACTTTTCTCGGAACGGCATCCAGATCCAGATAGATATAAATCCAGAAGAGAAATTTGGATTTCCGATAAACGAATAAAATCATTTACGGGACGCACCCAGTATAAGTATTTTTTTACAGTTGACGGTTGACGGCCAGAAATACTGTAATAAGAATGACCAATGAATGACTGAATCGATGTCCTTCGAGATTAGGGGCCTATAGAGAGAGAGTGGTTTAACTTTAGATTATGCTAGATTTCTCACAGCCCCTTCAACTTTATGACCAAAACGAACCAATGAATCACGCTTTGAATATTTTCGGGTGAACTTTTCTTTTTGATATATTGGAATCCGTGTGGGAATCCCAAATTCTGCGGAGCAAAGCTGTCACACACCGAAGAAGTCAATGATCTTATTTTGGTTTTAAACGATCAAGCTGGCTTCTGAATCCATGATGTAATCCTCACAGCACAAAAATTGAACTGATTCACTAGAGAATTCATTACTGGAATGTTTAGTCACGTCCTTCTATCGTTCGCCTTCTTGGCGTGCTCCATCAGATCGGGCACAGCAGCGTCCGTCGGTGAGTTGACCCGTCTACCAAGTAAGGGATTCCTGTCATCTTCATCTCAAATTTTTAACAAAAATGAACAGACATTGGCTCTCCGAACCCGGCTGGAGGCTCGCTCGAGATCTCTCCCGGCAATTGGAATGTTAATGGTTCTGGGGCGGACATATGGGTACGAGAATATAAACCAAAATTTATGCGTCTCGCCCCACCCTGATCAATTCATGTACTACGGTTTTCTCATTCGACACAGGGCCAATCCGACAGCTTCCACTTTCTGCACTTTCAACGCCTGACAGATTTTACTCTTACGACTTTCGTCGAAACTTGGGATACCGTTCAGGAATGGTCCAAAGGAGGACTCATGGTCCGCGAATCTCTCGCTGCGAACTCAGCGTACGCTCTGATTTGCTCCACTGGATCAAGTAAACTGCAAATGCAATATCGAAAGACTACTGGTGGTACTTCGGGTGCCCTATTAGAGGCAATTGGTACCAAACGAGTCTGGCTCCGTCTGGTCAAGGAAGGCTCCAAAATGAGGAGTTTCTTCAAGAAGGAATTTGATACAAATTGGAAGAAGTTATACGAAGAATCCATAAGTTTCACGAGCAGCTCATTTTATGTTGGTATTGCAGTGACATCGCATTACCAGACTAAACTTGCCGCTCTGAAGACTAGCAGCTTTGAAATTTCAGATGAAGTTTTTGTTCCTGTGCCTCCGCGATCTCTTGGTTAGTCCCGATACTGATTTTAGTCCAACGTCTGAATGAATGACATATTCATGAATTCGTTTATTTCTGTCCTGGGTTTGCTAAGACATCGGGGGTGCCTACCCGGTGGGAAAATCAATAGAGGTAACCCCTAGTATCTGGACTGTCTCCGCAGCGGGATATGATATCTGGGTAAGCGAATTTTCCTGTTCATTCAATATGTCTAATACTGTAATCATGAGAATTAGTGTCGTGTTTGAATGAACCGTATCTATTTCAGGGTTCATCGGATAGCTTCCATTTCGTTCAATTCAGCCGCTCCTCAGACGTAACTGTCACGGCATTCGTTGAGAGTTGGGACGCCGCCTATAGTTGGGCCAAAGGAGGTCTGATGATCCGTGATACTCTTGATGCAGACTCAGTCCACGCCATGATTTGTTCTACTGGTGAGAGTCGTGTTGCCATGCAATATCGCACAAGTACCAGTGGTTCTTCTGAAGGCCGGGACACTGGCATTATTGGTACCAAACGAGTTTGGCTACGTTTGGTGAAGGAAGGATCCAAGATAACTAGCTATTGGAAGGGGGAGAACGAGATAATGTACCGGAAGATAGGCTCTGTAGATGCGAAGTTTTCGCGCAGCTTCTTTTATGCTGGTATCGCTGCCACATCGCATACACAAGGAACACTAGCGACTCTGAACGTGAGCAACTTTGAAATTGTCGATGAAGTCTTTACTCTACCTGCCATGGATATTGGTGATACAGGAAGAGCAATCGATGCGCAGAAGCTCAACGATGAGAATTGGTTCATCAAAGGAGCTGGCTGGGACATTGGTGTAAGAACCAATCAGTATTCCAACCTCTTTCATTTTTATACACGATTTTATTCAAACCATCATTCTTCTGCTGCAATTCTTCTTATCATTGCAGGGCACTGCCGATAGCTTTGGTTTTAACAACTACAAACAGACTGGCACTAACATTACTGCTACTGTCCATCTCGGCAGGCTGGAATCAAGTGACATTAACAGCAAAGGAGGGATCATGATTCGTGCATCCCATTCACCCGATGCCCCTCATGTGAGTCTCCTCACCACCAAGTCTGGCATCACGATGTACTATAGAAAAACTGCCGGAGGAGGCACCGATAGCGAAAATGTTGGGGTCTGGTCTGAAAACATGGAGCTAAAAATCGAGAAGTCCGGGAATTCTATTGCTTGCCTCTACAAACACCGAAGTTTTGCTGATTGGTTCTATCTTGATAGTGTTGCCATTGATCTTGGCTCTGCCTTCTACGTCGGTCATGCAGTGACTTCTGCCCGGTACGGTGAGCAGGCGACGTTGTATGCTGGGAATATTTATGTTGACGGCGAGTTGGTTGTGTGAACCGTCTGATACTAACAATATTATAGACGAGGGGAACGACACACAAGGGTTGCGTTAGAAATAATACGCATTCACTACGGAACAGGAATAAGAGATGCATAAGTAATGATTGTGCTATTCAAAATGGGATTAATGAAAAAATTAAATAAATCTACAATAATTTGACAACTCGTGATAGAAGGTGATGATCTAACAGTCAACGAAGAATTTCACCATCTTCTAAACACTCGATACTGCTCGAATGGTTTCTTAAACCATTTGCTATACAAGGTTCCCTCGCCAACTCTTGTGAAACAGTTGAGGTTCCCCCCAAAGCAGTATCTGCGATATTACTCGTTAAGATTAAGTCCATTGACGACGATGGCACTATGGATACTTGCATGCTTTCATGAGTATGATTTTGGGGGGTATAAGATGTTGAGACAGTGGCAGCTTGTAACATCGTCTTGCCGAAATCGTTTTTGTGTATGATTTTAGTCTCCATTGCAGCTTCAGATGCATTGCTGCTTCTCTGAGCTGCGCTTGCGGCGGGGTATAAGAGATGAGTTGCGGAGTTTTGCTCTGTTGTAACCATGATTTGTGACGAGCGTTGTGTGTTCGTTTCCTGAGCATCCGACTGTAAGATACACTTCGTTTTTACAGAAGCAGAAGAAATATGGACTGCAGAAATAGATTTTTTTGTCAGTGGGGTGAAATCATCATTATCGGAGTCGCCAACTTGTCCTAATGCCTCGACAGAACTGGCGCTACTTCTCAAACCAAATGGAGGCCACAATGATACGGAGTCTGGTGCATGTGGTGAAATCCCCTCTGCGGAGACTTTGGAGACAATCACCATCGGAGGTTTCTCCGACGCGGAACAAGTAATTTCGTCGTCGACGACGACAAGCTGTTCCGGTTTAATGCCCTTACATAGGGGGCATATCCATTTCGTAAGCGAATCAGTTGCCGCTTTGTCAAGCTTCATGCAGACCCCATGAAACCATCTGTCACAATTGTCGCAGCAGAGCATAAAACTGCCATCGCTGGGCCCTTAATCGCGAGAAAAAAATAGACTTGAGGATAAACTGGTAAGGCTGAACAATGAGCACGACAGTTACTCTCTCACCTCCACATATGCAATGACGTTGTCCTTTATCTTCAATAGTGCTCCAAAGCTGAGCTTCTTCTGGCATCGCCAATGGAATTTGTTTTCCAGACACTAGGAGGTCTTTTAAGAGTTCAAGATCGAACGGTTTTGCGTTCTCATTGTTGTCAGGCACAAGAGCTTTTTTTACCTTCGACTGCCATATTTGTGCTCTTGAAGAAATTGAACGAAGCATGCGCACGCATTTTGATTCTGGGAACCTAAACTCATTGCTATCACAAAGAGAAAGCAATGAACGGATTTCTTCAACTGTTGGCTTCCTCATCAATACTTCTAGCAATTGAAGGCACCAAGAGAATATCTTGAATGAGTTCAGTATCATACTAATATCTGGCATATTGGCAATACCAAGAGTTTCAGCTAATATCTCTGCATTTTTCATGGGAGCTGACGTGTGCCCTATACCGCGCGGTCTGCTCAATTCCGCATCCTCGTTGGTGTTCGGTGATAACACCTCCCGCTTAACCGCAACGCACCATTTCTTGAGTTTAACGGCTACAGAATTTTCTCTTGCTTCAATGTTCGATTTTTCTGCTAATTCAGTTCTATACCCGTCCATTCTCTTCTCGCAATTTTCTATTGTTGTGCGTATTTTAGTTATTTTGTCTTGCAAGTCTGATAATTTAAAAGAGTGAACAATAAAAGTCAAATTCACCACAAGTGAAACAAACAAATCAGAAAATTCAGTCTGTTTAAACTCACTGTTCTCATCTTTCGATTTAACAGTTTGCGGTTCTTCTATAAGAGTCTTGCCATCTTCTCTCGCGTCAATCTGATTATTGATAGATGCATCTGACGAGAGAGCTTTTCGATTGTTATTTGCATAGGGCTGGCTCAAACAAACCTGCAGGGACTTTTCGAATTTCTGTAAGTTTTCTCTAGCCTTCGTAAGATCTTTCTCACAAGTTCTAACTTTCCGACTATATCTCTGGGAATCCATCACTCTAGCCTTGGACAAACCCTTGGAGCTGGACCACTTGCGCAAAACTCCAGCAACAGCTGATGCATTTTCTTTGTATATTCGAAGGGCACTGCAACGGAGACAGACATACTTGTCGACTTTGTTGGCTTGTTCTTCAGATACACCAACACATGGGCCATGATACCACTCTTCACAGCCGTCACATCCAATCATGAACCCCTCATATGGCATCCTGCAAATACAGTATCCACACGTTGCCTGCTTTAACTTGTCTAATTCATCAATTGCTGTCACTAGAAAACTACTGTGTTCTTTGATCAACTCATTTATGCTCGCAACTGTTGCAGTGCCATTGTCCGCCCCACACTTCTTCGCTTTCGTTACCCAAGCTTTCGTTGCTCGCAGTGCACCCCGCAGTATCTTCAGTTCATGACAAGTCAAGTTTAATTTGTCTCCTTCGTCAGAGATCGTCTTGGCATCTTCTATAGACATTTTCATGCCCGACTTCAATAATTCTTGAAGATTTGTCAACCACACAATGGCATTTTTCATTTTCTGCCTAACACGAATCACAACATCAGAGGCTACAGCGTGTGTGATTAAATGTTTAAAAACGCACGATATGAACGAGAGAAAGCTGAACAAACTAAAGTATTACTTACTTGATGGAAATGAAGTACTCTGTTCGTCCAGCTTTATCAGGGTTTCAATGGGAATCTTTGTTGTAGAATCTGAGATAATCTCGTCTGCTTTTTGACACCATTCAAAAAACTTGCTTCGTTTGTCCTTAAGATCTACTAGCTTGTCGAGATCATCGTTGACGACCAATGCCCAGCACTCTCTCAAATCTTCTAACAAACTTGGATCTTCGGGAATTTCTTTCACACAGCTCTTGAATCGGAAAAGGGATTGACCATTTTTAATGAGTTTGTCAAGTGACGAAGAATTCTTTCGGTCGAATGCTTCAGCATGGTTACTTATAAATTTGATGGATTTGTGAAGCCACGACATAACTCCACTCAATTCTTCTGAAACATAAGATTCCGGTGTGAGGACACTCAAAGACTTAGCATTTCGTAGAAAGTCGTCTACAAGTGGGAAGTTATTTTTGTCAGCAAAATCAACAGATAAAGGGGTTGCGGATCTTGAAGCAACCGATTCCTCAGTCGAAAACGAGTTGTTTCCTGATTGACGGCGTTTAACGTTTTGACAGGAAGAGTTTGCGGAAGGAACCTCATTTACATTAGATTTTCCTGAAGAGATTGTAGTAGAGAGTGGTTGGGGGACAGAGTGGGATGATGAGCCCTGTTCAGAAGACTTATCACACAATGTCTCTCTGTCCTTGACACAGTTATCGAAGGATAATATGATTTCCCTAATGGTGCGCTGCATTTGAAGTCTCCATGACATGACCTTACTTTGCTCGATCTTAAGGAAGTTGAGTTCTTCTGAGACATCTAATGACAAGGTTGACGCTTCGTCGATCAAAGAAGCTATATCTTCCATCGAGTGTCTATCATCGGAACTGTTAGAGGCGCGCTTCTTCGTTGATGTGTTGTTCTTCTTCTTCTTCGACGAGATAGCAGATGATTTTTCTATCCATATCTGGGATGCTAGAAGACGTTCCTTGAGCCTCATTACTTCGTCAAGGTCAAAGGCAATGTTCGAATCAGCCTCAGCAATAGCAGTGTGCACTTCGTCTAATTTGACGAGCTCTGGCGTCTCTTTGTCTTTTATGATAACTGAAGGAATGTATGAACTTTCAATACGACATCGTTCGAGAATTGGATAGTAACGTTGCATCCATTCGTCAGCTTGTGAAAATATTCGGATCATCTTATTTGATGAATTGCCAAGGTTAAGAGGAATCATGTTGACTTTTTCGACGATGGTCTGAAGTTTAGCCATCGACATGGATATGCGGCTTTTCTTACTGCGATTGTCTTGGTTGATATATTCATCATACTGCATGGACGCCATGGAATTTGTTTAAGAACGAGTGGATACAACGAATATAGTCACACGGAGACACACCTCATCAAGCCAAGACTTGGCCATTTCTATCATTTCAGTAAGCTCGTCCTCACCCTTCAGATCCCATTTCGATTTCTCTTCATCGCTGGCAAACCAGATGCGATCACGCAGAGATGAAGCTTTGTCTAAATGATCTTGCACTTCATCTATCTTCCCTCGTTTGTGAATTTTGTCATAGGAGCTGTTAGAGTACTTCGGAATCCATGACATACTTTTCGTCGACCAGTTGCGTGCATCAATCTCTATTTGCAGCAGTTTGAACCAGTCTATATCAACAGGAATCCGGGATCCATCTGAAACTAGCGACACGAGACGGGTATACGTGTTTCTATCATTTAGGGCAATTCGTATTCGTTTCAACCAGAGAAATCTATCTTCGTGCTCTGGAACAACCTCCCTTACACGATCAATCCACTCTTGTGCCTGTTTCAATCGGGTCTGTAATTTCTCCAACAAATCAGATACATCAAGTGGTAAGCTCTCACCAGTGGAAACGAGCGATTCAAGCTCTTCGAAAGAAATAGTTGAGCGCACAGCGATCGAGGCCCTGTCAATCCATTCTTCTGCCTTCTTATGAACTCCAGTGAGAGTGAGCATTTCGGGAAACATGAGTTCAATTTTATTTGCTTCTTTGATGAGACCTGAGATGAATTTTATATTTTGAGGATTTTCCTGACTACGAGCTTCGTTCCATGCAATGATCTTCTGTCGCAGAGAATACGCTCTCTCAACTCTATTTTCAAGACGAACGAGGCTTCGGGGGCGCAAAGTTAACTCTCTACCCTTAGAAACCAGCCTTTCTACCTTTTCAAGGGTCATTTCTTTTTGAAGAAGGATTTCATCATTAGATGTGTCGGAATCTGCATCTAAATTAACGTTGTTCAGTAACTCCTCCTCCCAAAGAAACGATTCTTCGATCTGTATATTTGCCGCATCTAATTCAGGAAATTTCACAGGACATGCTCGCTCTAATTCAGATACCGCAGTCCTCATAGCACCTAGTTCTATACCTCCTCCATCATCTTTAAGCTGTAATAAAAGCTGAGCTGCAGAGTCCCTACCGATTTCAATAAGATCAATGATTGCATTCATATTTTGGGACATGAGACGAGCCGAAGGGTCTCGCCGCTCAAAAGTTTCCTCCGGAGTCGGGAGAGCATGGGCTTTGGTAACTAGTGTGAGCAAGTCCGAGAGCAAAGGCTTTGAGTCATCATTTACTATTTCATCATCGTTTTCAATGGGCTGTTCGCTACTCTTCTTCGAAGCTAGTAGGTGATCCACTTTACCTAGAATGTCAATGGTGAAAGAAAGTATACATTTCCAAATTTTCTTTGCCATTTCAATTTGATCCAAAGTCCAGTCAACACTACAACTCCTTGTGCGAATTAAAAATTGCGAATCTTCATCTGCATTTTCGGTAATTTCAGTTGAATCTTTGAAACGCCATGGAAGTTCGGTTGAAGTCAAATCGTTCAAGTTGATGATAGAGGGTTCGAAGAATTGATAGTTGGTGTTTTGACATGAACGTAGATCACTGAGCATGGTGGGCCGTGCTTGATGAAGTCGCCACCGCCAAGATTCTGATGTGAATGTTGTGGGGTCGGAAAAAGTATCGCTGTCTTCTTTCTGTTTCTTTCGTTGAGCTTTTCTTCTATGAACGCCTTTTCATAGGAAGTGAAATGTGTGTTATGTGAATGAAACTGATAAGAGAGGCAGGATCGTTTGATAAGGACCAAAATCGTCTCACCATAACCACGATCGACATTGACCAAAATAGATAGCTTTGCTCTTCGAAAGTCACCATTGTGATCAGTCCGTAAAAAATGAAGCATTTGCTCATCATCCTCCAGACCACAAAACGGCAGCAGTGATGATGTGCACGAGTCGTGTAATATCTTATTTACGGTTTTCGTTGCTGAATTTGATTCTTCAATGACACTCAACACAGTCTGTGGCTTGCATTCGTCCTCCGTCGAAGACTTTCTCCGAGAAGTAGTTACGCGACTCGGTTCAGACTCACCATCATCTACCCCGGCATCAATCGAGGCGGCCTTACGTTTGGAGGTTTTCGTACGAATCAGACCGAGATGTGAAGTGTCGTGTCTCCCACCAAAATTTCTTTCGGCATCAGTATCCCAAATATTATCGATACCGAGATCTCCAAAAGGGCGAGGTGTCTGAATGAAGATGTTTCGCGAGAAGATGAGATATTCCTCGTCTTGGTCTAACGGATTGAACATTCCGTCATTTTTGGAACCTGCTTGTGGCAGGGATGGCTCATCTCTCAGCATTACCCCAATTGATGACGGCCTATGGACACATACACCGCCTCTGGGAATGAGTCGTTTTTCATAATTATCTTGCGTGAAACCAGAAGCTGCATTAGCAATCATTTTTACGTCACTTTCTCCACTGGACATTAATTCTAGATCGAGTAATGATAAGACAACGAGTAATGGAATAACAGAGGTTGAGCAAACATGAGACATTTCCACCGTCTTATCTAAGCATGATGAACATGAACAAAGACAAGACAAACGGGACCTTCATGACGCTGGTTTCACGTGGAGAGAGGCTCACCTTCCTGTCCGCCAAGACCACTCCCTCCTGATCCTCTCCCTCTCCCACCCCGTCCCTTAACTTTCCCAACCCTGCCTCTTCCCTTCCCTCCTGATCTCCCTCCGGGCCGATTCAGCCCCATCCCACGCCAAGCCAAATTAGTCAATCCCCCGCTGCCTCCTCCTTCAATGTCTGAATCTTCGCCCCGCGAAAACGAAGGAACGGCACATTGATACATTGGACCTATCTTGGGTTTGGTGTATTTGGGGAAATGCCCGAAACGGGAAGGGGATTGTCGTCGGGTGCTGTTGGCCTCTCGGTCAGATAATAATTCTTCCGATTGGTCGACGCTGTTGGAGAAGGATTCTTTGGAGTTCATTCTTCAGATTCCTGGTTTTGAAGCTGGCGTTAATATAATGGTGGTAGGTACGGTGGGTTTTGGCAACTATGAGATAATTGCGGTCAGCTTGAGTGTTTTCAAGATGATGGCTTAGCGCAGTGCATGATCGGTTCGTGGTCTTTTGCGTTGTGTTAGGTGTTTGTTGGTACAGGCAGCAAGCACTACGACCTTACACTGTGTAAGTATAAGTAGTAAAGTAGTACTCTACTAAGTAAAAGAAGCTAAGGATCGTTGACTAAAAAGGTATCTTTAGATGGTTTCACTTTCCGCTCGTTAAGTTTAAGTGCTTATAACTCCTCTGGTTCTACAGTCGTCGTCTATTGCCTTGACGGAAATGAATTCTACTTATCATTAACAACTCGCCAATACCAATTTTCCTTGGGATTCCTCCGATGGTTTTGAAGATAATATTATGGCCGCCGACATCCACAATGTGTGATGTCACTGTGTCGTCATACTGTTGTACCTACTTGAAAATTGTGACACGAGCACCACAACACAAACTACACAACACAACAAAATATAATTCTTCATCGTTAACGATGACCGTTTGTTTTTTATGAGGGTTTGATCGTCAGTTGTACGAAGGTTGAGGTGCCGGGTGACGGTGGAGGATAGGATTGAGACTGCGCTTTGCGTATTTTGTAGGATGATGACAGGGATTCGAGTGCCGAAGGGAGGGAGAGGTTTGATGATGGAA
>JALLPF010000381.1:0-11039 GCA_036939455.1 Cyclotella distinguenda | reverse complement strand
ATCGTCTAGCGACGAAGATTTTCGTCGTATGGTAGATTTGGGACTTCCTCCAACATTGTTTGTTGATGAGTTGTTTGTTGATGAGTTGTTTGTTGATGAGTTAGTCGAGCTGGTTGATGAGTTGTTTGTTGATTATCGTACCTATAAGTACCTTACCTAATTAATGAGTACTTATAGTTGTTGTTTGAGCCGGTGATTATCAAGGGGTCCTCGCTGAATCCGTAAATGGTCCGTATCTTGGTCACTTAACGGTACGTTAGTATCCACGTGGAAGGACAGTCTCGTGGTTGGCCCCATCGTCGAACCTCGAGAGCTCTCTGTCGCACTACGATACCCATCGAACATACATCATACTACAACATACAACATGGGAGGATACGACGTTCGAACTCAATAAAATTAAAATAATAATTATTGAACTCTCTCAACCAAACGTACCCAAGAGTTCACCGAGCAGAGACACTGCCAGCCAATCCAACAACATCACCATAATATCACATATCACCATCACCATTATCACATCGTCATAAACAACCCCATCGCCACAACTCCAGCATCACACACTCATCACACAATGAAGTCCACCACAACTATCCTCCTACTAACCCTCCTCCACCCAACAACCCCCCTCTCCCTCTCCGACCCCTCCGCCGCCCGATCGACCAACCCCAAAATCGACTACAAAGGAGGAGCGGGCGTGGGACGTCTCGTCCTCTCCGACGACGACCCGGAGACGTGGCGGTGCAAGTACGACATGGTCTTGGTGGAGAGGATTCAGGGGAGGGCCAAGATGGAGAGTGGGTTGTTTGTGCCCCGGGAGAATTTGCCAAAGTTGCATTTGTGTCGGGGTGAGTTCCGATGTTTGTTGTTGTTGATGATTTGGTGATGATGCTAGTGATGATGACGATGACGATGTTGTTGGATTTGTCGTTTTGGTGATTTTAGTGATGATGTTGTTGAACTTAACCGACCGTACACAAAACCTCACTCCACCGCATCCTCATTCCAATAGTGGTATCCATGGGACCGGGACGAGAGGAAGAAAACGGCAGAATCGCACCCATGCCCGACATTCAGGTGGGCGACGTGGTCATAGCCAAGAATCCATGGGGGATCGGACCGAAGGATGAGGAGACGGCGGATGGGAAAAAGTTGAGTTTCATGAGGGCGCAGGATATTGCGGCCGTGGTGGTGGGGAGGTTGCTGGAGGAGGAATGACAATGACAATCCACGTTACTTTACTTTGAATGGATACGAAATATATGATTTTTTAGGACCGAATGGACTTTTTTTAAGTAGGATCCCATTCGCCAATCTACCTCATGCCCTCATCCTCGGAGCACTTTGTGAAAAACGAGCTCAGTCGATAGCTATCACCACTACTGCTTCCACCCTCCGATCGTTTTTTCTTCGGATCCTTCTTCTTTCTATGCAGCTTCAATGACGATCTCTTCTTTGAATCTCTGCCATCGCTGGAGTCCCCATCCTGATGCCGCGAATTCTTTTTACGATCGTCGTGATGATGTCGTTTATCGCTCCGTTTGGAATGTTTGTGACGCTTGTGATGTTTTCTGTCGTCGGAGGAAGTCGAACCGTCCGCGCTATCATCGTCGTCGTGATGCCTCCTATCGCTATCGCTACGTTTAGTATGTTTATGACGCAGTTTGTGACTCCTTCGCTCCTCGTCCGAGTTTGAACCGTCGTCCACGCTGTCATCATCATCATCGCTATAACAATCAGTGTGACGTCGATAATTCTTCCTCCTCTTCTTACTCTTGGACTTCTTCTCCCGTCCATCCTCCTCCCTTCGATGGTTGGTCCCCCTCGTCAACAGCTTATCCCGCTGTTCATCCAGCTGTTTCCGATACTCGTCCATTTTCTTCTGATCCAACCCCGCAAGATTAAGCTTATCCTCATTGTCTCGTTTGTACTGTTCCCACGTCGGTCGATTCGAATCCGCGAGTTTCTCGGCAATGGTGCGTTCTTCCTTGCCCGTCATGAGTCGCATTACTGCGGCCATCTGGGCGGACACTTTGGAGGCGGGTTCGGTCTTTTCGGGGGGTTGGACCGAGGCTGCTTCCGAAGGTGGGCCGCGGTGCTTTTCGTAACGATCGTCGTCGACGTGACGGTCGGATACTTTGGAGTAGTTTACGCCGGAGCCGCGTGCGATTGCGCTGTCGTCGTTGTTTTCGTTGCGACGACGTTTGGACTTTTTGGAGTGGGCCGTGTGTTCCGTCATTGGGAGCAATTATTGATAATAATTGGGATTAGCGGCGGCGGGGCAGATATACTGGAACGCTGGAGGTTGGATTGGTCGTGGACGTCGATACGAGGCTGACGTCTGTCCATGGTTCAACATATCTACTGGCGTACATATCTATCTTCTTACCTACCCGCTGAGTTCATGTACCGACACTAATAGCACGATGTTGTTGTATTATTATCTCCACTCATGGTGCGAAGGAGGAGGATCGATGAATGCCGATTAAGTATCATTCAAAATGAAATTAAAATTACGACGCGCAGCGGCATTGGGACTTCTCTCGGTGGCTTACAGCTATTCCCTTCATGTCCCGCCAACAAGTTTATTTTCATACGGACCGGTAACGTCTTGTGATAATTCCATGCTGTGCAGTGGTCCCCTCCTTGCAAGCACCAGTGGCAACAATATATTGGAAACGAGCGAGAACGATGAGGAGATTGGTGTGTTCTTTACCGATTCAGCCGAGGTGCCTCTCGAAGAGTCATCTGGAAGAGACAAAGTCTCAAATCAAAATTGTACGACGCCAACAAATGATGACTCGTCGTACTTTATCCAAAGGAAGCAAGCGGTGGGAATCGGTGGCAACTCCGGTGTCATATATGACGTTAATGCATTGAAGCGAAACCTTGTCCAAGAATCTGTGCGAGGGTTTAAGCAAGAATTGTTGGTTTTATTATGCGATCGTAGGGAATACAATCCAAGATCTGATGGGAGCATGCTGGACAGCAGGGTAAACAGCAAGATCAATGATAAATTCACCATGCCCATGACTCGGAAAGATCGTGATGATTTGCTTGAAGATCGGTTAGCAGCTCTGGTTCAGGTATGAGATATCATTTCGAATTCAACACAACATTATTTGTGAAACGAATTCATATCTTGGCACATTTTTGTGACAAATAACCAGGCGAATCCTGTATCTACCACCACTGATTCGAATCTGCTTGACGGAGAATGGTTCTTCGCATTTGCAACCGATTCGGCCTCCAAAATTCTAGATACATCCCGGTTCCTTCTGAGCAAGTCGAAACGAATGCGCAATTTATCAAATAATGCGATCTCACAACAAGACAAGAATCACAACCGGACTGGGAATATCAGGGGTGGGCCATGGTGCTTCCGATCGGGAAACACCGAGAATCCATTTAGATCATCCAAGCGACACATATTCCTGGAAAATCTCGGTGACGACGAGAATGCTCACATCGTCGACGAAACCCGTCTTCTGGGAGTACTCCATCACATTCGACGGTACGACGTGTTCGGCCTGTCACGTACCGCTCTCGATCTTGACCTGACGGAAAGCGAATCCACACTCTTTGGATTTTGTGTGCGACGAAGGGTTGCCGATGATTTCAAAGGGACTGGGTACGGCGGGCCGATCGAAGTGCAGATTCTATATTTGGATACGGATTTGTGCATCTGTACGACCGGGTTGGGTTTGGATGGTCCGCTGCATGTGTATACGAAGTGTGATTTGTGGGTATCTGGAGGTCCTACGCGAAGGGTACGTCGACTTTGCTTGATATTCTTTGAAGAATTCATCGGTACTTATTCTTTGAAGAATTCATCGGTACTTACATTGTTGGACCTCCTTGTTCGTATTTCATTTGCATTTCTAATTTTTCTATTCTTTTAGTCAAGAATGCTTGCCCGAACGGCATCTTGGCTATCAACATTGGAGTCGCCATTTCAAATACGACGAAGACTATCCGACTTAAGGGCAGGTGAACAATCTTCGTCGATGAAATCAAGAACTAACTTGAAAACTCTGAACATCGGTGAATTGAACATTAACAGAGACGGAACAACAATTGAAGATCCTTCGTGGGACGGAGAAGACGATCCTTTTTACCACCTGACCCCAAGTGAACGAATGGATGTATTGCGCACCATGAGTTTGCAGGATATTTATCGAGCGGAGCGGAAGCGCAAGACCCAAAACAAAAAGGAGAAGAGATGGTGGGGGAAGAATGACAAGCAGTTCAAAAAGCCAGATAGATTATAAGGTGTAATTACATTCTATTTTTTTCATTAATCAGAGGAGATGGATGTTAGTTTGATTTCCGTCTTCAGCTTCGTAATAGTTTTCCGATCAGAGGATTTCTTAGATGAACCAGAACGACCAGACATTTGTTTACCAAGCCATTTATATTTGTTCATTGTTGCTTCCGTCCCCGAACCCCAAAAGTGCAATTGCCATTCTTTGAAAACACGGATGCGTGTGAACTATCCCAAAAGAAACCTCGACCACTGCACCAGTAGAGGACTAAAAAGGCGAAGGGCAACGAGAAGTGCAATCCGCAATGGCGTGGCCACAGTCACGAGGCCAGGTGATGACCCTCTCGAGAAAATCATTTATATCCCGGACGAATCGAAAGCATCCCTCAAACGGCATGAGAACCAGCCACACCTGTGTTTGTTGCGCAAAAGAGAGGCTGTCAATCCACCAACGACGATGGACTGCGAGCGGAGCAACGTGGACGTACCCCGGCACAGGCTACTGCAATTGGCTGTGATGGAGGTGATGAATGACGGTTTGTCGGATGAAGTTAGCCCTGACAATTGACAATTAATAAGTATAATATGAGAGCAAGTACAACATGTACCCACCCATGCCAGGAACCAAAGCACCAACATCCACAGAATTGAAAACAAGGGATTTCTGGCCATGATTCTGTTGTGATGTGGAGATTAATGGATTATTCAACAAGATGATGGGATGATGCTGTGCAATTGGAAACAGATGATGACACTGTAGCAGGGCGTCTGTTGGTTTCTGCTTGTCGTGTCTCTACATCGCACGAGACGCGTGCCAATGAGAGAGCGATTTTTCTCTTCGGCTGGAGTTCGTATTGGACGTTTCGCATGATGCTTGTGATGGAGATACCTAAAAGAAACCAAAATGAAGGTAGGAATAAGTACTGATTCATCTTAAGCGAGCCCTGAATCAAGTTCATGATACATAAACCAAGCATAGCTAGGTAGATATTCCTGAAGCTCATTAAGTATACTTAGTAAAGTACTTAGTATACTATAAGTACTTTATCATCTCATTAGCAATTAGCAATGCACCCAACCATGGCGCAGGCACGAGCCTTAATCATTCTCCTCACGACAGCAACCCTTGCCTTATCAAAGGAAGATTCCTCCACTCAATGTGGCGTCTACCTTGCGGAATCATCAACAGCCCACGTCCTTGGATCCTTTGCCGGCCGCTCCTTCCAACGCGACGACATTATCGGTTCGCAAGATGCCATCGTTCAATTCGTGGATATTCGAGACAACAACCGGGACTTATCCGAGGTGGACTCGGCGAATCTTGAAGCCTTCTTAGGAGCGTGCTGGTCGGGAGATGCCACGGGCGGGATGAACGAGGCTAACGAAGTTATTTCGGCGGTGGGTGGACCTTGCTTCAGCGGTACGGGGCATGTGGGCATGATCAATGCTGTCATTTATCATCCTTCCACATTGCTGAGGACGGACACCGATTTGATATCTTCGGGTTATGATGAAATGACTTCTCCGGGGAGGGGGGCCTTTACGTCCTATCACAATCTTACATTGTTGGCGGTGGATAAGATTCCTGCCGGGAGTGAGGTTTTCTTGGATTTTGGAGCTGAATACAATCAGTACGATGATACGAGCAAGCCGAACATTGATGATTACCGCAAAATGGACGAAGCTATGGACAAAATGGTCGTATTCTTTAATAAACACGCAGAGTCGCTCGGGGAGAAGGCAGCCAACGAAGTGTACGAGTTTATGAAAAAAGATGTATTGGATCTTACCGCCGAGGCGCGAGCTCCGGCGGCTAGATCGCTTCTTCCCGAGACGTACCATGGCTTGCAGGCGATTATAGATGTAGGAGGATCCGCGCTTCATTCCAATCCAGAGGTGGTGAAAAAATTGGATTGGTTGAAGAGTGAGGGTTACTGTCAAGACAATCTTGTTGCCGGGATGAGTAAAATTGAACACGCTGGAAGAGCTGCCATTGCATCCCGAGATATCCAAAAGGGGGAAGTTGTAGCTCCATTACCGCTGGTTCCCATCACTAAAGGCAGAGACGTTCTCACCATGGTTGAGATCGATGACGAAGATGATGAGGCGCCTCCGATAAAGAAGAAACAACTTCTCACGAATTATGTGTTGGAGCATCCGAATTCTTCGGTATTATTCTTTCCCGCTGGTCCAGCCTCGTCTTTCATCAATCATGGTGGACTTAATTCCAATGTTAAAATGACGTGGAGTAACAAATCTTGGAGCAATGTCAAGGCGGCTCAACAAGCCTCCGTTGAAGAGTTGCCGAAATTTTCAGCCATCGACATGATCGTCGATCTAGTTGCGACTCGCAACATCAAGAAGGGAGAAGAAGTGCTGTTCGACTATGGGGATGAATGGGCGATGGCATGGAGTGAGCATGTTAAAAACTGGAAGACGGTAACGAAAGGTGTAACGTTGTATCCCTCCGCAATGGAGCACAATGATGTGCACCATGGTGTTGGTAAAACTATCAAACCCTTTCCCCTCTCCTCGGAGGATACTGCAGTTGGTGATAATGTTGAGCTGATGTGTCATATTTTGTACGACGAAGATAAAATTGAACGCCGCCGCAACCAAGACGGAACTAGGACCAAAGTTTATCCGTGGATACCTCATCCTGTCGACGGAGAAAAGCGCCTCAAATCCGATCTTGCTGTTAGAGGAATCAATCGAATGAAGTGCGAAATCATGGAGCGTAGCGGGGATGAAACCACCGGGTATAAATACGTGGTGCGGCCGCACGATAAGGAAGGTACGAACTTGTTGGTGAAAAATGTACCTCATGAGGTCATTCGGTACGTTGACAGAGCGTACAGCAATCCTCAACATGAAAACCACGCATTCCGCCACTCGATCCGATTTCCCAATGACATATTTCCCGAAGCGTGGAAAGATCTGAAGGATGGTTACACAGCAAGGGATGAACTATAAGCTTAATACTGAGTATAAATATTACTTAAAGACTGTTTAGACCATTATTGACATTAAATAGAGTCAATCTATTTTATCAATTGATTACCACCCTCTTTGAATACAAACATCGAAAGTCCTCAATGCTGGCGCAGTTGTTCTCGTCTGACACCTGGGAGAAGACTGATTCGAACTCGTTGCAATCGGTGTTTAATATTCCGCAATTAAGGAATAGCTGCTTGAGAAACTCCTTGGACCTTGGTTTTTGAAACTCGTCATCATCCAGTCCAAGCGATGAAAACAGAGTGGGCCTCAACAAGTATGCTGCGTTCGCATCGTCACCATAGTTTTGCAAATCTGCCACCGAGCTCTTCTCGTACTTGGGAATGTCCGATCTGATACTGGGACAGCCAAATATTCGTTCAGTCTCTTCATTGCGAAAGCCTGGAGTCAAGCTCTTCCCCAGGTCATCTAATTCTCGGTGGAAACTGTCGGTTGATTCGAAGCCGTTGGATCCAGTCTGGCGAATACATTCCGCTGCACTGTCTTTCCCTTGACACGTAGATTTTCCAAATACCCGATCGATATCATGCGAGAAATTCTTGTGTTTGCATATATCGTTGTCGTTGTCATTGTGCATTTGCAATGCCGCTTTGACACCAGAATTTCCACCCTTGGATTCACCCTTAATTCCGAACGTTGTTGACGACGGGTCAATAGGCCACACATAGTTTCTTCGCCGCTGTTGTCCAGGCCCCCGGTTGTTGACGCAGTTGTCGGATGGATTTAATTCATTATTATTTGTGAGTGGATATATGAGATGTTTGGCATCTTCTTTACTAGACTCAAATGTCTTTACTCCATGTCGATAGTCATCGCTGAGCATAAAAGTAGGAAGACTATGTCCCTGATTGCAAGACCTTCCGAGTGGGTTCTTTTTATACGTCGACTCGTTCAGAGAAGTCAGCACCTGGTGGTAATCATCCTCTTTACGATCCCGCCATAAATCCTCAACATGATTGCCTTCATCGCATCTGTCCGCTGTACTTTTGCCAAAGACGGTCTTACCTGAGAATGCTCGAGAATCGTGCGACGGATGGGACGGTTCAGAACTAGACATGATTTAGAACTCGGAGTATCTTCGCGAATCGTGGATGTTGCGGCGAGCTCCTTGTACAATAGTTTATCCTCTTGAGCGATGATGAAAACTCAAGGAAATGAGCACACAAGGTTTTGAAAATTAGTTCGTTTTCAACTTGGGGTTTTGATAAAAAAAACGAGATTTCTTGATCCCTTTGATATTTCCATCCGGAGATTTGACCTTCTCCGAGGAAAATCATCTCCCCGATTCGTGCGATGGAACTGGAACAATATCACTTCGGCGGTATCTTCGATGATCCAGCAAAAAAGATAGAGTCGGCATTCGAGCACATAGTAGGCTTGATCACGGAGCAATCTTCCGAGATATCAAACTTGAAGAGGGCACACCGAGAAACTCTAGAGAAAAATGAGGAGTTAAGTTCTCGAATAGAAAGGGCTGCACAGGAATTAAATGATGAGAAGACTCTTACCGCAGCTACCTTCGAGATAATGAAGAGAGAACGTGACGAGAGTTTGGAATCACGGGAAAGAATGTTAGGTGCAGTCGAAAACGTACAAAATGAATTGAAGGTACGTCCCAGTCCTTGGATTTGACACGATCTCGGTTGTTTCACCAATTATGCTAACTCGTTTGAGTGAATTCAGATTTTGACCATTTACATTCATGGGGTTGGAGATATGCATAGTGAATCCGAAGCAGACGGAAATATTGACGTCGATTCGCGTATGATCTTACGTGATGATGATAAGTTGAATCGACTCCTAACTGCAACTGATGAATCAGTGCAATCGCGCGGTGAAAAGAAGGACATCGACAATAATATCGTTCTGAGCGATCAAATTGGAGCTAATGTCGTTGTAGACGGGTCGAACGCAGTTATAATTATGAGGACCTCAGAAGCTGATGTGAAAGACAGTAATGAATCGTTTGTGTTCGATGGCTCAAATGTTGTTGAACCAGGACGACCGACCTCGATATCTGCCGGCGAGGTCAGTGACGATCCATTGGTAATCAAAAACATAGATACAGTTGAACCACCAACTACCGATTCTATCGGTCGCGACAGTGACAATGCATTGGTGTCGCACGAGAGAATGATTTCGGAAGGAGAAGATCGATTATTGGCAGGAAACCCCGAGTTTTTCGAAGAGCCGACTGAAATTAAGATCGGGGGGGTAACGTTGTCCGGAACTATAAAAGTAGCATCGTCTTTGACAGGCGTTGGCGGTGACGCACGAGTAGGTCTACAAGACCGTGTTGATGACGGACTCATGCACAATCCAGAAGTCCGCTCATCAGTTCATCAAAATGAGAAAAATCCCATCTTTACGGCTGCAAAAGCGAAGCTATTTGCCGTTGACCACGCTTTGGTTTCCAGGTTGAGTCGGCTCGAAAAATCGTTATCTGACTTTATGCAAGACTTGACAAATAAAAATAGTTCTCACAAAATCCCAGACGAAGTTGCATCAAATATATTAAGGAGGCTTGAAGCTGTGGAAGTCTTTTTAAATGGATTTCATTCGAATGTAGCTTCTACGAAGAATATTAATGATGCTCCCAAAGACAATCTTCAGTGTGATTCATTCACGCTGAATACCCCAAACCTTGACAAACTCAGCATTCCTCGCTCAACCGTTGATGTAACGCATGAATACACGCGAGATCGCCAGTCCGTTGTCCTGTCTGATGGCGTCGCCCTCGAGTCGAAAAATTTTCCATATCGCGTCTCACTTCTGGATGAACGTGACCCTCAAAATGAATTTATCCTTTCTGGTAAAGTTAAACAAGAAGCCGACTTGAAGAAGAATGTCCAATTCCAAGAACAGGTGTTTTCATCGCCGGATAACATTCCGCAAGAGCTCGGAAATAACTCGTCAATGGACATTGATAGTTTGCAAAAGCAAGTATCAGAGCTCCTAGCAACTGTTGGAATGAAAGTTTCTACAACTGATTTCTTCAAAGAAACGCAGTCCATACGAAATCTGCTAGACAGTTTCAAAATTCATCAAGCATCGAATACGGAGACGGGTTATAAGATCGCAGAGACTAGGATCGACATCAATCAAGACGAGTTGGCGCAAATACTGGACCAGATAGTTATGATATCCAAGACGAAATTAGACAAAGATGAATTCGGTCAGAAGATGGCACAGAGAGAAGAGACATTAAGATCCTCATTCGTAGAAGAAATTTTCAAACAACAGCTTTTCTTTACCAGTAGTTCTGAAAAGATTGCCACAGACTTGACGAATGTTCGAACAATCGTTGAATCTCAGTCAGAGTCTATTGCGCGACTTCGTGAAGGATCAATTAATCCAGTGCCTGTCGATGATACACGTCTGAAAACTGGTGATATAGATGAACTGATTCACAACGCAACCGATGCGCTAAAGTCGTCTCTTGAAGATTCGTTTACTAAGAAGCTGCAAGAATTGAAACACATCGAGGATGAATTGAATGGCTTGACGTCACAACTGGCGGAAAAACCTAGTCAAGATCAAATTGATTCAATGCTACATGATTTGGAAATCGCGATGTCTGACCGACTCGGACAAGATGACGATCTGCAGATGGTCATAGAAAACATGAAACAGGGTAAGTGACTTTTGTCCGTGTTAAGGCTTGCACTTCTCATTCAGACAAATAGTCCACCTTATTCGAGATGAGAAAATCAATATATCAATATACTTCTCACGTTTTATTATGAATTTATCGGAACTC
>JALLPF010000380.1:0-11630 GCA_036939455.1 Cyclotella distinguenda | reverse complement strand
CCAAAAAAGATATTGATGTAAGTATCTTTTGAGGATACTAATTTTACCTGTAAAAATAGTTTCTTCTAAAATGTGTCGCGTTAGCCGCACCAAACAGGGTAGGTTAAATACCTAGCTACAGTAGGTATAGCTCAAGCCTATCTGGCAAATTATAAGTCGATACTAATAATTACCAAAACGTGATAATATTATTATGTGTGATGTATCTTCCTTAAGATGGCGGCCTGTGTCTGTTGTGTCTGATGTTCCACTTCTCCTGAAATAATAATAATAATATTATTGTGTTCAGGGGATCAATAGCAATGAGTAAAAAAAAGCCTACTGGTGTTGGGAACTTAAAAAGTTGAAACGGCATTAGCAATTGCAGCTAAGATGATGGCGAATTATGGCAATAATTTTCAACAGGGGCGATAGTAAAGTCACGTCAAAAGAAACCAAACATGAGAAATTGGTCCGATGCAGGCAAACACATCGAAATGTGAGTTTAACAACAACAACTCATGTTACTGTCAGCCTCACCCTTCATACTTGATACTATTCGGTTATTGTGATTTCTTGGACAAAAAAATAGCCTAAAACTAATAACTAAAAAATATAGGAAGGTCCAACTCTTCGATGCCTCGAATCAACCTTTCATCATGATGGAGGACACCCTCAATCAACAAACCACTAACTTGCGTTAAACCAACCCTCATAATGCCCCTCATCCTTCACTGCAAATACATCCTAGCACTCGTGAGTCTCTTCCGTTCTATTGGATCTCTGATTTCACTTCAAGCACTGATGCCACAAACAAATCTCCCTTTTCTCACTGTTTGCTTGAAAATTGAACATGTTTCGTCATACACAAACGACACACTCAATTCATCATCGCCCTCAGAAATTCCCCTTCTCATTCAACTGCACATAATCTTGTAATGATCGAACTACTCGGGACTCTCACCCATCCGATTGGAAGTGGTGAACACATCATGGTCACCCGGGACTGTTCGTGTTCATCGCAATCGCAACGCATGAGATCGAGTTTGGAAAGGGAGCTGAAATGAACCAGAAATTCCACGAGGCATACATCTAGAGGGTCGATGGCGGACAATTTACGTTAAATCAACAAACCTTTTCAGTATCCCCCTCTCTACCACGTCCCATTGTGATGTAAATAATAATTATGTTACAAATTCGTTAGCGCTGAAGTGGTGAAATATCTCGACAAAAACAGCGAATCCTACCTCATCGAGCCACAGTGACATCGTCTGTGATGTTACCGTGAGGTTAACTGTTTCAGATTCCTCATTGCAGCTGTGGTTCCCCTCTCTATTGCTTCCATCACGACCGAAATAATGTAACAAATTTGTTAGGGTAGAAATGAAACCATATCTCAACGAGAACCGCAAATCTTACCAAATCAGGCAGCAGTATCATCGCCTGGTAGTTGGAGTGAGGATGGCCGTGGGAATTCTCGTACAAGTAGTGGTTTTGGAGAAGGAGCAGTTGAGGAGGAGTAGTTGATGATCGGCGATGGAAGTCGATTGTTTTTCAATCGCGTAGATACTGGCCCATTTTCTACGTCGTGATGAACATCGTCGTCCCAGTATGTTATGGTACTACGGTTTGACTACTGGTATCCGGGAAGTATCCGTGAGTAAACCGGTAATCAGAGATTGGACATTGCCGCTCCACCTCCGGCCCATCTCAGGACTCGGGACTAACGACAAACATCATCATCTTCTGTTCGTAAAATCTCTCTGCACGTCCAAACAAGCGAATGGCGAGATATGGCACGGCACGCTTCGAACTGTTTGAACAAAAGACAAGTAGTTGTGGCAGTGTTGTTTTCACTTTGGAATATCGCTCATTGGAGGTGGCAGGAAGATGTGTCAACGATCTTGAACAATGAGAGTCTCACTGAAAAATTTGACAAGGAAAAGTGTTCCACGGCGATTGCTTCATCTATTAGAAAAAACATCCAATGGGATTTCCTGAGCATCGAACAATTCGAGAGGGCAACTCGTGTTGCCACAATGGTAGCAATGGACCGAACGTTGAAGGGTGATTATGTTGAAGTCGACACTGCTTTGACATCAAGCTGCAATGAAATAGGGGGATACAGTCTTATCGTTTCTAGTGCTCAAAGGACAGTTATGAGCGAACCTTTCTGTCATCATCAGATGACTCCCAAACGCGCAGTTTGGTTGGCCATTAGAGATGAACAATGTGTCAAGGTTGTAATAAAACTGTTTAAAGACACAGATTTAGCATGGTGGATACAAACGGTCCTCTTGATAGCAATCGTTCTGTTCACGTGCCTATTCACTTGTTGGTTGGGCCAACGTTGCAAACACTGTCAAATTCACCAGTTGAAAAGATTGCCTTTCTTAGGATAGGACATCACTCTCCTCGCAAAATATCAGAGATTGCAGGTCAGGATGAGCAACCATTTCCTATTGATGACCAGCTCATAACAAACACACTGCATGCATTAATTTCATTCTATCGCAAAGTTGGCATGGGTGGTTTCGTTGCGTTGATTGGGGTTTGGTTAGATGAGGTGAAGGAGTTTTTGAGCGATGGGAATCACACCGTACTCCATGTCTCAAACATGAGTACTTTTTTCATGAAAGCAGATGCCCAAATCCGCATTCCAAAAAACTATCGTCAAACACAAATACAACCAGCAATTGATTCAAGAGTCCTCCTGGCATGGCACACTTTGGACGAATGGCACAAAGA
The DNA here is from genome assembly GCA_036939455.1 of Cyclotella distinguenda. Lineage (NCBI taxonomy): Eukaryota > Bacillariophyta > Thalassiosirophyceae > Thalassiosirales > Thalassiosiraceae > Cyclotella > Cyclotella distinguenda. The sequence continues at coordinate 8,903 of JALLPF010000380.1, read as the reverse complement.
AACTGTGAAGCGATTTGTTGGGCATGTGGGTACAAATCCATTTCAAACCTACAGGTACATCGAGGCAATGCAACATGTGGTTGATATTCAAGAGAAAAAAAGTGGACTTAACAAGGAAGCCAAAGTGAACGTATGCGAGACGGGTTTTAATGGAGGTGAGACTGTTGTTGTATGAGTGCTGACCTTATTCGAACCGCACTAATCATTATTTCTGCCTTATTGTTCCTGGTAGGCCATTCTGCCATGTTATTCCTGTCATTTTTGTTGCAGACAAATTGACTGCAACGTATGGCAATAATTTTCACATTGTGTGGGGCGACAGTAAAGTCACTTTAAAAGATGCTAAGCATGAAATGGGTGATCAACGCTGCCATTTGATAGTGGTGGACGGCGACCATTCCAAAGAGGGTGTTATCAACGATCTCCAAAATTTTCTAGAGGTTGCCGATCCAGGTGCAACTGTGTTTGGTGACGATTGTGCGCCCTACAAAGGAACTGTTCCCCAGTCAGAGAAAATGCTAGAGGGCTGGATGGAGTTCGTGAACAAAAAATTGTTGATATCAGTAGCCAATTACCGCAATCCTGACCTGCCTAGTCCTGGTTTCGTTGAAGGAATAGTGCCCGATATTTTTGTTGATGTGTAATATTGATGTGAAATCTGATAAAAGCGAATCAATTAGACATTCGTTTGATACTATTGATTTCCTTTCCAGTTTTCAACATTCGATCAGCTACTTAGTCAACATGCAATCCCTCGCATCGACATTAGACAGACTGATGATGATGATGATACTGATACAATAATATTGCTCATTGCAACCCAAGTTCTTCAACATTTTTACATTGAAGTCACTGCGTGGCTCCCGTAATTCATTTTTGACTTGTGAATCGCGGAACTGCCTAATTCGGTCAGCAAGACACACAAGTCACTATAAGTACACCGCTATGATATCCAAAATCCTGCTATAATCATAACATTATATTATAGTCATACTGGACATCCACTCGCCTCTCAGTTTTCAGGTGGACCGACAAGATGATCGGCCGACTGATCTCCACACTTGCTTTAATGACACTAAGCTCGGTTCCCCACGCGGAATCGTTCACTACCAGACCCATGATCAAGCAATCACCTTGGTCCGCCGTGAGCAGCAGAAATAAAACACCGCTGAGTCGTCTCAATCCCAACATTATATACTCTACATTTTGCAGCACTTCAAATCTTTCGCTAGAAATGGCAAACAGCGACGACGAAGAACCATACGATAGAGGCTATGTCGACGGATCTACGACGGGAGCTATTTTAATGGCGGTGGTGTTGCTAATAAACGTTTGGATATTTAGCATTCCAGTTGAATTCAGACGCGCTAGAATTTGCAATGAGGAGGACGTGGCACTGTACCCCAAGAAAAATTGCATCACGGCCAGTGAGTGGACAACAGGGATTTCTAAATACTATTCAAATGGAGGTGGGATAAAATTCGATTTCTCCATTGAGGGCAAATAACAGGAGATGTGTGATGGCTCGGAAGATTGGCACACAATTTCTTCGAGGTGAAATGGATGGATTACTGTCTCAAAGTGTCTAAAGCTCCTCATTCAAGTTTGGGATAGAAACGTAGGAGAATCATGAGGAGAATCATTTGCACCGTGTAACCATAAATTATAATTAAATATGCTGTGGTTTCTCGAACGGTCTTTGATTGCGGACCGTTGAATGAAGTAAACATCGATTATCTGAAGTCAGAAAGCCCATAAAATTTGTCTTGTAGCAATATTGTAATACTAGGATGATTGCATGAGACCATTGAATAGAAATCAACGAGAAAAGGAAGTTGATTGAACACCCAAACCACCCCAAAAGGAGTATTCGAGGGTCCGAGAAGTCGCACGCTCAGGAGCAGCCTTCCGGAGATTTGACTGCACAATCAACTAGGTATATTACATGCGGTTTTACAGCTTGCTATTCACATGTGTGGAAATAATGTTCAAAGATACAAGGTGTGCAATGGAGACTGGGCTATAATTTTTTGTTCTTTTTATCATTTTACAAAAGGCAGGGCAGACTGCCTTCGTAATGTATCAGCATTTCGAACGCATTCGAATGTCACATAGCAATGTACAGCGAATCTATCTTCCCCGTGGAGAGCAACCTTTATCATAAACTTACCCTCACGGAGTTATTACGACACATCCAACCGAAGTATCAAGTTTCGTTAAGAACGTTTCTCTGTGTCTGCGTATCTTGTCAAAGTTTACAACATACATCCCATTCGCGTTCCCACAACGGGTTTCAATCTCATGCACATCTTGATCTACGACATTACGAGATTCACTGTTTCCATTTTTCGATGATGTCGTAGTCTTGACAGTATCATGACTCGGATGCCAACAAGAGCATGTGTCTGCCTGACACCCGATCCCACTCCTCACACACGGACAATCGTTGCCCCAGCAACATGGTTCCTTCTCAATAGCATCATGCAGCGCCTGTTCTGCCTTCTCCCTTGACATTCCATCGCCTGAAATTCCTCTCCTTCGAAGTTCCTCCTTGACCTTGCGCTCAGGCAAACGTCGATGGCTACCCTTCTTTTTTTGAAACGAGGTTTCAGTAGACCGCGGTAAAAAGACATGCAGTTTACGGCAGGAGCAACCGAGATTGGACGGATCTACACGCTGGATTCGGAGGGTTTCCAATTCGTGTTCGATTTTTTGCATGAGTGTGCTGTCATTAATGTCTGGGTGTGGGTCTTTTGTGCTACTGTCTTTCTCTGTTGTAACATGACATTGTTTGTGCATTTCTTCATCCCTTAATAAAACCCTGCGGCGATCATCCTCCTTCATCACCCCAAATAGAGGATTCCTTCCCCGATAGATCAAACTCAATTCCTCTGTCTCGGTTATACTGGGATCAATATTCTTACAAGCTCTGACCCTCTTTTTGTAATCATACTGTCGAGTCTCCAAGTACTCATCCACTGGCAACATTATTGGTTCTGCCAATATCTTTTCTAACTCGCCCTTTTCGTCATCGTCCATTTCCATCTTTAGCTTGCCACTAGAACTGCGTACGCCTCCACTAACACCATTGGTAGAGTCACTCTTTTTCCCTTTCCCTCCTTTTTTAGAATTATACGAATGCCCATGGTGAAATTTATTCGCGTGCTTCTTCTCCCACTCTTTCTCAAACTTCCGTCTCCTCTGGTCTCGGATTAATTGGATGTATCGTTGCTGAAGTTCGGATTGCTTACGAGATTCAAAGTCGTCGATTGTCCATCCACGAGGATGGTTGAGGTGGTGGACACTTTCGCCAGAGATATGTTGACCGACATGGTGTTTGCTTGAGCCCGTTGGCGAATCACGACCCCAAGTGTTTTTGTGGAGGTGGTTAAGATGTTGCTGATCCAGAATAAAGTGCTGACTGTGTTCAATGAGCAAATCTCCCGAAATACCCAGAGGCCATCCACCATCGGCAGGCACAGTATGAGTTCCTAATGTTCGTGCATACTCTCGAACTGCCACAGATCCAAATGAAACTGATTTGTTTGAAGTGTTTTTGCGTTTAATTTTCGTGTGCTCAAAGGATATCTCATCTGGACTAGTGAGATAAGAAGGAGAAACAAGATCATCGTCTCTTTCAGGAGTAGAGTCAATTATGTAATTGGTATCATCGTCTCTTTCAGGAGTAGAGTCAATTATTAAATTGTCATCGTCGTCTCTTTCAGGAGTAGAGTCAATTGTGCAATTCTTTTTCTTCTTCTTCTTTTTTGGCTTCTTACGTTTTTTCCCTTTTTTCGCTTTGACCAGTACCGCAGAAACTTCAACGTCATCATCAGATTGATCGTTACGATCTTCCCCTTCAATCGAACCCGATACAATGGTGAGATCAGTTTCATCGATGCAGGGATGGGAGGTGTCCCCGGGCGTAATATCAAGATATGATGGCGAAACAGGTGCAGATTCGACACAAGGAGTTGATTCGTAGTAAGAACGAGCACGATTCATCGAGAAGTAAGCCTCGTCGTCTTCGTCAGAAGAAGAAGAATCTATGACGAGATTGTACGATGCCGATGGGGGCGGCGGCGGCGGCATTTTTCCTCAGTTGCCAGTGCGGGATTCAAATTTTTAAAATATCTCTGTTCCGCCACTTGCTGACGAGATTACCTACTAATTAATTTTCTTGAGGGGCTGTTCCTCAAGAAATGCGGTGGAGTGCTCACGTTGCTTGTTGCTTGGCTTCCGAACAACTTGAGTTTTATTGATCGCGATAGGCAATATAATTATTGTGAAACCAGAAAAAGGAAGTAAATCGATGGAGGTGTTGGTTGTAGGTAGAGATCGAATCTTTGGGTGGCGGTGTATCGTAGAAGATGTCTGCAAGACGAACAAGTTCAATAAAATCATATTAATTCCTATTCGGTGTCAGTAGAGAGCTACCTCCTCTAGTGACCTGGCTTGCAGTTCGTAGGTATAGTTGTTGTTGTCGGTGTGGCCACGTGGCATTTGGTATCTTTTCCACCTGAACTTACTTATTTTTTTGAGAGTTTTGATTTCTTTTTTGCAGCTTTTTATACTTTCCCGGTAGCTTCTCGCTTGTCTGCAAGCCCTCTATGGTACCCTCTATCGTACCCGCTGGTGTCCACTATCATCATTGAGCCAGCAGGGCTACTATAGACTACGGGCGTGGGCGCGTGGGCCTTAGTGGGCCGATGGTGGGACTTCCATCGCCCTGGGCTGAAATGAAGGACTCCTAACCCATTCGATTCAATTTCTTCCCGATGGTAGACATAATTGTATTTTAACATCTTGATACTGTTTACTAGATGATGTGGACTTTACAGGATGAAATTATGCCGGCTTCCATGCCAACAAGGCAAAAACCGTCAGGCGGCCTGTTTATAGACTTGTTTGGAGTTGAGGGAATTCGGTATTTGCGTAAATCACTAGTGAGACAAATAAAAAAATTTAAAACATCTTTCGAAATAAAGGTAATTATGATATTATAATATGTGAATACCATATTAATTTTGGGACCCTTCTTCAGTTCGATTCTTTTTCAAGACTCGACTTCACTCACCGCTCTCTGGCAACGCATATCGTCAGTTAATATCATCAGTTGTCAGCGTCGCCAAATAATTGGCGATCTAGCGGATACTTTCCTCTGTCACCGCCGTCCCCTTATTCGTCTATAGCTACAGCATCATCGCCAGCAACAACGTGTTCATAAGTTAAACATGTTCTTTTCACAGGCCGCAGGAGGATCGTCCCGCCCATTCTCCTCCTCTTCATCTGAATTCTCATTGTACGACCCAGTGGAGCCATCAATCTTTGCCATAATCTCGAACCTAACTCTTTTCGCCTTCCTGATGTGGTAAGGACAGTCCGCATCTCCAGTTGGGATTTTCGTTTTCCAAAGTTTTGTAAACTTTGCCTTCAAGTTGTTACCGTCCCTCTGGTAGACAGGAGGAGGATAGTACGCTTGGTGATCTGTAGCAACAAGCGCCCACTCGGCACCTGAAACTGGAAGATGCTCAGCAACAAGATCAACCAAGCAATTCAACTCGTCAATGTCATAATTGACCCGGCCAGGTTGACGTCCTCTAGCAACATTTGCTCCTCCATGACCCCTACCCTCTGCTCTTCCGCCTCCGCATCCTATTCCCCTTCCTCTGCCATGCCCACGTCCTCTTCCAAGGTCATCTACATCTGCAGCTGGTTGTTGGTGATCACCTGATCTTCTTTGCGTTGTAAACGAGGTGGCTCTATCTCAGGGTTCACAGGGTCGATGGCTTTGAAATTAATTTCGCGTGGAGTAGGAGGCACACTGTGGGCACGTGCCTGAGGAGCAGTAGCACGGACGTCATTAAGAAGAGTAGGATGTTGACGTCCTGTGACAACAAGACGAGTTGTATCAACAATAGGACGTGCTGGAGCAGACCCCGGCCTAGGGACAAGTGTTGTAGTTTGATTGACAGCCAAAAATGCAAAATTAACTGGAGGTGGAGGAGGCATGATAGCACAGGCAGCATCGAGACGATCTAGTTGTTGTTCGAGCCAACCAAACCCGTTGGTTGATTGGGTATCTGGTTGAGCCGCAATTTCTTCTGCGGCTGCAGGGCAAGTAGCGCAGCGAGGATGTCGGTTCCAAGTACGACAGAACCACTGCTTGTGGTACTAACGGATGCGTCAAGTTCGAAGACCTCTGGTGGCATGGCCGGTTCAGTAGCGGCCAAGAGATCGGAAGATTGACTTTCACTCATTTGATTGATTGGTGTTGATGTTTTGGATATCAATTTTTGGCATTAAATTTGCGATGAAAGTCCATAAGGATTGAGATAACAGTGACGTGCGGTGACGTCCCTGTTGTAAAAGGGTAAAGACTGAAACCACGTTAATTGAAAATATGTGACATTAGTTGTTTAATTGTCTACGTTACTCGTTGGTCAAGCTCGCAACCGCACACAGGCAACTAGCAATGATTGGCATCTAACAATGACCACGTCAGAGGTAAGGTCTTGACCGTGTCCAAGGGTATCCCTTCTTACCGTTAGCACAGATACCTCTTACTACCTCCATAGTACTTAAGTTAAGAAATAGGGTACCGCATGACACTCTTCCCCTCCATGGTGAAAAACCCTTTCTACCATGAATGAATAACGAGAAAAGGAATCTAGAAAAACTCCACAATCAATCCTCTATCAAGATGAGAGGTGGAGGAAAACTAGACCGTCTAAAAGAACTCCACTTTAAGAAGAGGTGGAGAAAAGAGACTGAGGCAAAAGACATCGAAAAGACCTCAAACAATACATTGATCGGATATTGTCTTCACTGGGAAAACGTGGAAAGAATCAACAAAGAGGGATCACTCTTCGGATATTTATACGTTCAGTTACTCCTGGCCGTAACCTAATTGTAAGGTTGCCATTGACGTGGATCCGGTCAATGACGTAAGGACATTCAGTTCTTACTCCCAACTTGGTTGGATTTGCACTTTCTTCAGAACTTGTTATCCTGGAACGTAATCACATTGAATACGGTTCCTATTGGCACGACGTAAATTCTTGTTCACATATTTTTACGTGTGCGTGCAATTCATTGCCAATCCGCAATTAAAGGCACATTCAAGTACATGTCTCGAGCAAAAGCCAACGACCCAGGTGTGCTACCTATGGTAGTTGCAATCGTTGTCCGCATTGCATACATAGCCGTAGCTAATGCGTCATCAACAAGTTTGTTTGCTTGTTGAAGATTACGTGGAGGATGGGTATGTACTATTGATCTCAGTACATTTGCAACTGTTTGATGCATGCGCTCACAGATTGCATTTGATTGAGGATTTTTACTCATGATATAAACATCCTTTATATCAAGAGACAGTAAGAGCTGTTGGAATTTATGTCCAATGAATTCTCCTCCTTTGTCGTGTACACATCGTAACGGACGAGAATAACGGCTCAGCCAACATTGAGTGAATTTATCACTAATGTGATTACTGAATTTTGAGTCGGCTCTAGTTATCTCAACTAGATTCATCACAGTTTCAATACAGGTGAGTGCCCTGAATTGGATGATTCTGCCGTTGACCTTGACATCCCAAGGTCCAATCATGTCGACGGCAACTTCTTCCCATGGTGCCATCCGCACCTCTCGTTTGGGTAAGAGACCGTACTCACGATTTGTCATTTTGTATTTTTGACAATCTTGACAATTGAGGTTATCAATGTGCCGTCTGAGTTGTGGGTGATGATACCGTTGTTTTGTGGTATCCATCAAGCGTCGCTCTCCAGGATGTCCTGAGACGTGATGGAACCAGATAATGGTTTTTAGGACCATGGAGTCTGGTAGCGCAATCTTCCAGTTTGTGTCATCTGGAGACTTCCTGAAACAAATAATGTCATCAACATTTTCATCTATGTTGAGTGAGATATACTTGTCAGGGTATTTGAGTTGCAGGGCCAGCAGTATCTGATCTTTCTGCTGTTGCTCACAAATGTAAGCGAAGTTCAATGGGTTCCGATCTGGGTTGTCGGATTCAGGGATGTTGAGATAGCACTCAAAACAATCCCTTACTTCGTCATCGAAAAACCCTGTGTATTCCAAATCCTTGAAATACATCTCGTCGTCTATATCAGTTGGGTCCACTGGTTTGACTAGATTCTTCCCCTCGGCGAGATCAGCCGGGGTAACAAGGCGATGAAGCCTAGATAAATTGTCAGCAAGAATGTTCTTGGGACCATCTATGTGGTGTAAAATGGGGTAATATTTCTCAATTTTTGTTTGCCAACGTAATACACGTTGGGTATTGATGTTATCAAATGTCTTATGATCCGTAAAAACATGAATTTGTGCTCCTAAAAGCATACCACAAAACTCTTCGAGTGTGGCAACAATGGAGAGCATTTCTTTCTCTGTCACCATGTAATTACGCTGTGGTTTTGACAGCTTACGGGAAAAATAGGCCACTGGTCGAGCNCATTTCTTTCTCTGTCACCATGTAATTACGCTGTGGTTTTGACAGCTTACGGGAAAAATAGGCCACTGGTCGAGCCTCTTGGATGATGCAAGATCCCATTTGGTAATCTGAGGCATCCGTATAAACGTCAAAGCGTTTGTTGTGGTCAGGGTATGCTGCCATTGCATCCGCTGCCATAAGAGATCGCATTTTATCAAATGCGGCTTGCATCTCATCGGTCCATTTAATTGGGACACGTTTTTTGAGACCGGAGAGGTCTGTGAGAGGTTTTAGAACATGAGCTCAACTGGGCCACATGTCTCTATAAAAGTTGACACAACCAATAAACCTTCGCAGGTCAGTGGAGGTACGATGTCGATCCATGTGAAGGATAGTCTCAACTTTCTTTTTCCAAGGCTTTAAACCACGAGGTGTAAGCCAATAACCAAGC
>JALLPF010000379.1:0-11056 GCA_036939455.1 Cyclotella distinguenda | reverse complement strand
TTATTATCACTTCCTCTCCTACTTCATGCAAATATCGAATTCCCTCAACTCCAATGTATAAGTACTTAAAGTATAAAGGACTTAATTTTAGATAATCCGAATTGGCTTATATTTTAAATATTGCCCAAAGATTGGTTCCGAGATTATTATTTTATTTAGCGGCCTATTTCCCGCAACCTCGTATCCAATCTTTAGGAGTAAAGTACAAGATACCACCAACAGAAATTCAGTGACTTTTTTCTTGATGCACTAAACGCTTACGGGTTTCCGAAATCCTAGTGGAATTGATACGTCATTCGCCCGTTTTCGCATAACGGGTGATCAAACTGATGCCAAACCTGAACGCACTCAATACATTACGAAAAATAACACTAATAATAATATTATACTATACCATCAACAGAGCCACCTTAACTTTAACCTCATCCAAGATTCCTTGAATTGTAAATACTCTCTGACAGAATTGCTACAGAGCTCTTAACCTTCTTATCTGCAAACACCATGGTGAAAAACGCTGAGAACCGTGGCCCGGGACGCCTAAAGGTAGCATGGCCTCCGACAGCGGTCACCGAGGACGAGCAAGAGCAAGAAAACGCCGATTCCCAAAAAAAAGTGGCACGGCCTTCACCACCAGCAGTAATGGAGCTAGATGAACTCGACTGCCAACGCAAAGCAGTGTCGTGCCAAATCGAATCCGAAAACCCCATCAAAGCAGATGACATCCGTGATGAAATTGTTGTGGGTAGGGAAATCGAAAACGACGAGGAGTATAGTAGAATCATCAGCGATATTGAACGTAATCTCGACGAGATTCGCTCGTCTGAAAACGTCGCCGTCGTGGATGCCAACCAGGAAAATACAGATTCCGATTTCAATGCATTATCCATCTTGCAGATTGAAGTGCAGTCCTTCTCGGATAACTCACAAATTTCAGATGCTATTGAGACTGCTGATGAGGAACATTTTGTTGGTCGGCACGATGTCTTAGCCCTTCATAACCATGTTCAAGATGAACACATTGGGACGGGTGACATTCCACATCCTTACAATGAAGAGACAGAACCAGTTGTCGACGACGACATCGATCGTTTGGAATCGATCGAATTCTTGGACAGTGAAATTACAGCACTTTGTGAGGGGAATGAGTGTTCTTCCACAGACCAGACAGAACTGAAACTCAATGATACGCCTTTCAATAATATCTCTCTTCGATCAGATTTGCTTACGGACGAAAATATTGCAGGTGTCGTGAAAACTCAAGATGGTGTAGTCGATGTGACAGCTGTTCTTCGGATATTCGAATGTCCTCCGTCAGTGTGGAAGAATGACGACGAAGAATCTCGAGCCGAAGATGGAACCAAAAAGGAATTCCGTACCCCTCCTCGGTCAGATCTGCTTCGCAAGGCCGGAGATATTATTGAGGATACTCAAGATGACTTAACCGGTGTGAATGCCGTTCCGTCAGCTCAAAAGTCTAATACAGTTGCTCAACAGATATTCAAAAACCCTCCGCCAATGTGGGAGAGAGATGACGATGAAGCTCAAATCGAAGACAGGAAAGGAAGCGTGTTGTCATCTAAATATCATCAACCTGAAACAGGTTCTATCCAGGAAATCAGAATGGAGACTGACAAAAAGGTCCATTGGTCAGAATCAATCGATAAGGAAATGTCAAAACGTAAGGACGATATTCCGTTGCACAGGAAGACTGCCACCCACGCGACGATGCGTCCCAAAGCATCTGGAATGATAGATGGTTACTATCGTAATATTCCAAAAAGTCGATTTACGAGATCGGTAGGTGGGACAAGAGAATCGTTGAAATACGGGATTGAAAGAGATTTCAACCCAGTCTTGTCGAGGCTGTATTTAGAGATCACCTCTCTTATCACCTCCGGCTGCTGTGTCCTGCAATCTGTCACCTCAAAAGCAGCATGTCTTCATGAGAATTCATTGGTTAAAAGCGAAGCGACGAATGTCAGATTGGATGATTCTCAATCTTCTGACAAAGAAGATATTGCAGAAAGCCAGAATTCGTTAGGGGATCATTGTGTTTCCGACAGAACGGGAATTGCTGGCATGGAAGATAAATGTGGGGAGACCAAAAAGGAGGACTATCCCACTAGCGGTTTTACGGATGACGCCAATTTTGCTGGGTCGAGTGCTGCCCATCACAACTCTACCCCAAACTTGCTTACATTTAATCAAGCTGAGAACTCATCTTCGGAATTGGATAGAATTGTATATCCTTGTATTCAAGAGAAATCAACAGATAATGCTGTTACAGACACAGCATGCGACTGCTCATGTGGTGTGGACAAAAAAGAAGATTCTCCCCAGATCGATGTTGTGGATTGCTTCAATTTTGCTGTGACTGGTGCTGTTCAGAACAACACGACCAAGAATTTGATGACAATCGATCCAGCAGATGGTTCAACGTCGGACCTGGTTAGCAAGCGTCAACTTTGCACTCAAGAGATATCCACAGATTATGCTACTACTGATATCACCCATGAAGATGACACAAGTAGAATGCGTGAATCTGATGATATTCATCATCGTGAGAATAACCAACATGAATCAAGTTTGCCGACAATTCCAATGAAGTCACTCACATCAAGGAGTGTGATCAATGATAAACACTGTAACTCTGGGGATGGAGCACATGACTCAAGAACCCTAGGTCCAGATATGTGTGTCACCCAAGATTCATTGACTACTGTAGATCACGGTCGTCCAAAGATAGATGATTCGAGTCAGCCATCTGGTAAAACGAATCTTTTCTTGTCACAGATGGGCGAAAAGCTGGGTGTGATGTGCTGCTCTCCGACAAATAAAACATTGAACGGAGATCGTTCCGTAAAATCAGAAGTAAGCAAACACGCGGTCGATGTTGTCAATGTCGAGGATAATCAAAGCCAAGATTTTGCTGACATGGGAGCAAAACTTGAATCTGCTAAGAATCTCTACGAAGGTGCATGTAAGGAGAGAGATGAGTTAGTTGCATTCAAGTTAAACTTGGAAGAAAAAATGCAATGCCAGGAGACCGCGCTAAAAGTGGTAAGAGGGCAAAAAGAAAGTCTTCTGGATCAATGTAACCAAATAGAGAGAGTCGTTAAAGAATTATCCGAGTTTAAGTCTGGAGTTGACAAGAAGATGATGAGCCTTCACTTGGAATTGGAAGATGTTAAAACGCAGAAGATTGCTGTTGTCCGAAAGTGTGATAAGTATCAGCAGTCCGTCGGAGAGCTTTTGAGTTGGAAGTGTGAAGCAGAGAAGTCAATTCAATGCCAGAAAGATGTAATCGACACACTCAAATCAGAGAGCTCAAACGTAGACATCAAATATACCAAACTACAGGAATATATTGCAGAATTATTGAACTTGAAGGCCAACTTAGAGCAGACTATCAGCAGCAGATGCACAGATTTAGACTCCCTGAAAGAACATAATTCAATGTTAGTTGATCAATGCAGGAAGGTGTCAGAGTGCAACGCAAATTTGAAGAATGACTTAGTCTCACAGTCGCAAGTTTTGGAGCTCCTCAGGTCAGACAACTGTTATCTAGTCAATGAATGTGCCCAACAAGAAAAAAACATCGTAGAATTGACACAGGCAAGAGACTGTGCAGAAGACAAGCTGCTTGAGCTAGAAAACCTTAGTTCAAAACAAAACGAAGATCAGTTGGCACATATCTCTGAGTTGGAACATCTAAAGGGAGATGTATTGTCACTAGACAATCAGTGTGCCCAACAACAGCGATCGATCCAAGAATTATCTCAGCTTAGGGATACTGCAGCACTTTTGATCGAGGATCAGTTAACTAAGTTAGAAATGCTTCAAGATCAAAATGCGGCCCTCACAGATCAATTCAATGATCTAAAAAAGCAAAGCCTTCATCAGGGGGATACAATAAAAAGTCAAGCCTCTGAGCTGGAAAGTCTCAAAGCAAAATGCGTAACTCTTGAATCATCATCAAGTGAAAATGTGTCTTCCATTCAAGCATTGACTGAGTGGAAAGAAAATGCAGAACGGGCCATCATCATCAAAGATGCGGAAATTAATGAATGTCGTGCTTCTTTATTGGCCAAAGAAATGCAAATCAGCAATCGGGACGTTTTGATCGAATCGCAGCAGGAGGAAATTAAGAAAATTGCAAGCAAGACGTACAAAAACACACTTGATGCGCAGCATCTCCAGGAATCTAGGAATGAGATAGCATTATTGCAAGAATCACTCAAAATTAAGTCGAATGAGATTGTAGAACTCAATGCTAGTTTTGTTGAGATGAATGAGCGAAACGAAAAGCTCATGAAATCATCTCACGAGCAAGAGTTAATTGCTATGAAGATGCAGCACCACAGAGATGTATTAATGCTGAAAGCCGAAAAACAAATATTGAGTTCTAGTGAAGATGAGTATCTTGAAAGGGAACAAAAGCTGCTGTCTCAAATCGATGGACTCAAGAGAGAAGTGGTTGACTTGCAGATCAAGCTAAAGAAAGGAAAGGATGAGAGTCAAAATACAAAACTGGTTGTTCTCGGTTTGGAGAAGGCTTTGAAGGTAAGATTTGACTTTTTCCAAAAGATGGGTGAATCGAAATATGCAATTCCTATCCTCTTGTTCCTCAAATAATTTATAGACCGTTGAAAAGCAACGCAAAAAGTTGGAGCAGAAGATTGTTTCTGACAATGAATTTTGTAGTATTTTGTCACAAAAATTGAGTGAGGGGCTTGAAGGCTAGAGTTGAACTGCAGAGTTGTCCTGTGTGCACGACTTGCTTTTATCAATATTATATCTTGTGTCAAAAATAATCAAGTTTATGAGATCTGTGTCTGTATCTCTCTCGTTTGCCCAGAGCCGAACTATGAATGTGATCCTATTTTTCAATTCACTCGTCATGTTCTGTGTACATTAAGAGGCGAGAATGGATGTTCTACAGCAACTATGAATTATGTTCCCTTTTCGTGAAATAGATGCCCATGTTTTGGTCTTTCTGGGAGCATGATTTGTGAATCTGCTTGTTCTCATCCTGACTGCGATTGAGTCTATTGCTGGTTTGATCTGTTTTTCATATCTCATGATACAGACAAACAGTGGAGCCAGGAACCTGCATAGGTGGACCGCCCAGTCCCCTCTAGTGTCACAATGAGTCAACTAATTGCCAAATGAATACAATGTGAGCATTAATCAACAACCAGATAGATTACCAATAAGGGGAAAGATAGTTGCTGTACGACATTCACGTATGATTATGGAGGGCATTGCACAAAACTGAACATTTCACCTAAGGTGGAGAGTACCTTGCGTCCGCTGTCTGGGTCGATTGCCCCATCATCGAAGATGCATGTCAAAGCCTTGGTTCTAACGAAAGAATTGATTACTGACACTGGGTTTTTTGACATGAGGAGTGATGTAGTAGCAACACTGCTCTATTATATTCCAATCGAGTAATAACTAACGATCGAGAAAGATCCGTGTCTAGGCATCAGGTAACATATTAACATTGAATCTCTTTCCGCCATCGATTTATCTACGGAAGACAAACAATTGTGCCATTTGCTTTACCAGATTCCAAATATCTTCGAGTAAAAAAGGAAAAAAAGGTGAAAATAGTGTTCTGATGTTTAGATATGGGGCAGGGCTAAACCGCATCTGACCTTTGTGCGTCCGGGACTTCCTCTATAGTAACCTTCTGTGCAATCTTTGGATTGATTCTTCCTTCCTCCACGAGGAAACACAAATACTTCAGTTCTTGCTGTAAGAGGAATGCATTGCCAAATGAGTTAGAGTGATCAATAATTGTGTATAATATATAGTGAATAATGAAAGGCATCGGCATCTCACCAGATACATACTGGGATCGGCTACATATTGGTCCCACAAGTCATAAAACTTCGTTTGACTCATGATGTATTTGGCCTTCATCGTGGCCCACTTGGCCTCAATGTCCCTGGTATCTCCAAAGGCCCCACATCCAAATTCTCCGCCCATACCAAAATCGTTCAAACCGTAAATTGATGTCATGCCAGTACAGATCAAAATCCCCTTGGAATTCAGCGCCTTCCACGACGAATCATATGAGTCAAAGCAAGTGTTATCAATCACAATGTCCATCCGTCCCTTGATTTTGGGGAGCCATTTGGAGGGCGCGAATGGAAGACACTTTACTCCTAAAGTCTTCATGTAGCTCTCCTGTCTCGATTCCGTGATGGTGACAAAAACATTTGCACCTTCAAATTTGGCGAGCTCGATCGCCGCCTGTCCAACAGGTGAATATCCATCCGTGACCAACACATTCGATCCAGTGAGTGGTGCGCCATTCTTCCTCCCCATCCGCAGAGCCTGAAAGGCCGTCATGTATACCTCTCCCAAGCAGACAGCCTCGGCTGCGTCAATTTCGGCCTTGAGGGGGGCGAGGCACGAGAAGTGATATCTTGCGTATTTGGCATTTCCTCCGCCTCGACGATGCATTGCCATGACTCGATCTCCCACGCGGTAGCCTTGAGTCAGCGCGGTATTGCCAAGGGCGGAGATAGTTCCGACGGCTTGACAGCCGGGGATGAGGGGAAAGGGAGCCTTGTGTGCTCCCAGGCCGCGGCGGAGGAGGCAGTCTCGAAAGGAGACCGTGGATGCCTGAAGGATAAGTTGCGAGGTTTGAATACAAATGAGATTACAAAGTTGACAAGAGGCACGTGAGTGCGTCTTTCGACCTGGAACACATCCTCAGTATGTATAGAGACTGCGACAAACTACTTCCAACTTCGACCGAGGACAACAACAAAACACCCTCTTCCTTGCTCGTCTCTCCGATAGAGGAACAACCAAATGAAAAAAAGAGAAACGGACAAGAACACAACAATTTTCCTCACCTCTACCTTCATGACTACATCGCAATCCTCCCTGGGCAACGGTACATAATACATTGCCCGAACCATTAGCGCACTCGCTCCACCTGGCCCATGTATCATAATATCTTTGTGCAGACATTTTTCATTCGTCCTATTCACGCTTTCTGCCTGTGGATTACGTAGAAATTCGGACGTTTCCGTTTGATCCCGACTGTACTGATGGCGCGCGAAGTCATCCCCCGAGGAATGCGTTGTACAGGATTCGATGGACATGGAGTCGGATACATGATTATTATGACGAGCGGGGGATTCCGAACGATCATCATGCGACTCGTCCTCAACTTCTTCACGCTGATTGCGACCCCGTCGATGAAAAATATCTCGGTCCTCTTCATCCATCGACTCTGAGAATTGATCCACCGTCGAACCTGCCGAAAGAATCTCATCATCATCATCGCGATGTTCCCTCTGTTTGAAATGTATCGACTTCTTCACTTTAACGGCTGGAGATCCGGCCGTTTTACGAATTTCCTCCGTAACATTGAGCACCACCTTATTGACGCGTTTGTCCAAAATATCCTCCGTGGAGTCTTCATCCCCTTTTTCGTCAGTTTCATCTGTGCACTCGGTGGATTCGTCATCGACGCTCTTCGGGCTTCCTCCGCTGAAATCAGATACTTCGTCTCCTTTCGGCGTGACCTGAGGAACTTCAACGTGGTCTATCACGAGATCCTGGAGAATTTCGTCCAATTGTGGATCGGGAGATGCCGCTGTGGGAGGAGGAGGTGTCAAACGGACGGCCGTGGAATCATGAATGGCGATATGGAATTTTGTTGGGGCGACTTCGACTTCCTGCTTGTCCGGGGGTTTGGAGACGACGGCCTCTTCTCTGTATTTGGTGAAGAATTTAAGTTTCCGGAACGTCTTGACCATCGTTGAATATTGGATATTTTATTTCGATGACGGTGGATGTTGGCCGGTTCGGGGATTGGTGGGTGCCGAGATGTGCACTCGGAAATGTTTCGTTTTTATCTCTTCATTGCATCACGTCTTTGGCTGCAGATTGAGTTCTCATCAGAATGGAAGCAAATTATTGTGGAGATGTTACCTGTCTTCACATTTCATAAACATACATCAAAATTATATAATGTCATCGCTGTAAAGGTAATTTATTGTCGATCCTTCAAAATCCTTGACAGCGAAAGGATCCCCGATTCGGCGAGATGACTGTGCTTTTCAAGAATACAACATCATAGTATAAGTAGATTGGAATCAAATTTATTGGATACCAATGACGAAACTTGAACTTCAAGAGCGATTTTCTTTCCAATTCAAAATATGGCGGGAGTAAGAGATGAGCATCAACTCCAACGGTTTCAACCGATGACCGTGTGCTACCAACCGACGAAGAAGTTCATCTCTATGAAGTGAGGATGTCAGTTGCATCGGTCAATATTCGGGCCAGATGGGTGAAAACAATGTGACGGACCATCTCCGCGGTCAATCGAAGGTTGAACGAACTTGGTATTAAACCAAAACACACCTCAAGCAACAACCGGAGCTTCACATCTTCGAAGTGAATGCATCAGTTTCACAAATGCATGTTGCCATGGAGACCGAAACCGAAACGAACGACGCCTTCAAGCTACCTTCGAAAGGCTGCAACCGAGGTTATGATGCCCAGGCTGTCGCTGACATGGCGCTGCAATACATAATGGTGGAAATGCGCGAGGACGACGGAGTTGCGTCAGAGCAGATTTGCGAGGAGCTGAGAGTTGAGCCGAGCAATGGGTCCAGGAGCAATGCTTCAAAGGGATTTCCTAATGTTGACCAGGAGGTGGACGTTGACTTGGATGCTGATGTTAGTGTTGACGTGGATGTCGATGTTAGCGTTGACGCTGGCATCAAATATACCGTCGACTATGTGGTTGATGTTGTGCAGGAGGAAACGCAGACCGTTGATGATGATACTGTCGAGGATGAGTTGTCAAATGACGAAGAGGAGGATGAGGACGGTGACATGGTTGATGATATCGATACTGATCATTCTGAGTCAAACAAACATGCCAATCCAATCTCAAGAAAGAAGAAGAAGCAAACGACCAAAAAGACCAAGAGGAGGAAAAAGACGAAAAAGATCGACAATGTCAAAGATGAATTCATATCCCGTTTTGAATACTTAGTTCTGAAAGATACAGACAGCATATCTGAACTTGGGAGTTTGAAATTAATTGATGCGGGATTTTTCTCGTGGACCGACTCTGGATGTTGCAGTCCTCGCAATGAGCCGTCGAATGACAATTCTATTGAGATGCGGGAAGATTACGACTTCTCTTCAAAGAGAGGGAAGGGCAGACGTGATGAAGATCGCATTGAGTTGCGTGATGAAGTCGACGGAAAAGAGCTATCGACAGATAGAGTGAAGGATGCGAATTCGGATATTGAGCAATGTGTGGTCTCTCGAGTCGAAGATGCGGAAGATGATATTATGAATGACTATGAGAGTTCCATCTGTTGTGGTGCGATCAAGACTTCTGATAGTAGCCTTATTCAATACCTTGTAGAGTCTAAAGATGATGACGATGACTCAGCTTATGCTGGCGGTGAATATGAGAATCACGATTCTGCTAAGGTCAAGGACGGTGATAACGCAGGTGGCGAGGGTATTTTCCCAGAGAAAATAGACGCCGATGTTGAAAAAGAGAATGAAGTGTCCCAAGAAATGAAGGAGTCACGAAGAGCTGCCACTCCAGACGCGGCTACGGACCGTGTAGTTAATGCCGTAAATAAAGAAGGCAAAAAGGGTGGAATGAAAGACTGCGAAATAGGGTCAACAAGAGCTACCATACAGACTGTGACACCAGTTTCGCAAGAAGAAATCCGAAGGGGAATAAAGAAAGTAGCTGACGATGAAATGAAGACTCCGTATGGATGTGAAATCACAAATGATGACAATTCATTCTCGAAATCAAAAGGCCCGATTGCCCCAACCCGCCCCCCTACCCTGGATTATGTCCTGGGTCAAGTCACTGATCGAAAGCTAGAGATTGAAAAGAAGGTGCATTGGTCAGAATCAACTTTGAGGAGTTGCGAGACAGACTTTTCAGAAAATGTTGATAACGGCGGCTTCGTTTCCTCAATAAAAGAGGCTACAAGACCATTCTTGGCCCACTTCAGAAACGAAATCAGTGATGGTCTAGTCATCCCTAATATGATACCAGGAATCATATCATGGGCTCAATCTTGGTACGAGCCCTTGCAAGCCCAACGCCAATCACAATCCTCGTCTGGTAAAGATGATGATAGGGTCTCTATGGAAGAAAAACTCAAACTCATGTGGAGTCTTCACGAAGATTCATGCAGAGAAAAAGATGAGTTGAAACGATGGATTGTCGATCTGGAACGCAAGATGAAACACCAAGAAATGGCAATGGCTGAGCTGAAGAGTGAAAATGAAAATCTTCTCAAACAATGCCACAAAATGGAGAAACGTCGGGAGTCGTCACGACATCGCACCATTCGACTAGAAGAGTCTGTAAACGTTTCTGTTTCGAGGGAGTCTAATGGGGATCTGGCAATGCCACAACATCTAAACCATACAAAGGAAATCAAAGCTGAGAACTTAACTACTTGCTCACGGGGGTCGATCCAAGAGCCATTACGTTATGAGCTGAATGACGAGACAATGGTGAGTCGACAAGATTTCCACGGCGTATCACTTCAGAATCAAAACTCCGATCTTATCTTACAATAATATACTGATCAACAGGAGTCTCTCGACTGAGACATGCAATCGAACGTTCACATGGAAAGTACCGTTGCGGGGGGAGATGAAAAGTCCAAACTTGGGAATCTTTCAATTGAATGTTTGACTATTTTTGGAATGGAATTGCGTAATTTATACGATCCCAGTGAAAAAGGCTGTCAGCCTATTGGTTTCTGCGTCTAATGGAGATCGTGCAGACACGACACACTTATAATTGTTTAATACAAAAAATGTGCTTCGATCAAATTCTCAAATTGCATTCAGTGTACTACTTCTCGATCAAGAAAATAATGGTCCAAATTCAAGCTATCGTCTTCTGTGCAAGGACTTTTCCAACATTGCGCTCGCGTCGCTCTCGCGATGTAGGAAAACCCATTCGTGTCTTTGTTGGTGGAGTACTAGCTCTTATCTTGGAGTTTGAGCTACCTAGAGGTAGACG
>JALLPF010000378.1:0-21990 GCA_036939455.1 Cyclotella distinguenda | reverse complement strand
TACAAAATGTCAGGTATAAATTTGTATTTTGTAATCTACGTAAGGATTAGCCTTACTCTCCTACATGACGCAAATACCGGCTTCCCTCGACTCCATAGTGGTGGCGGACCGAGAGCCGATCGTCCACCAATGTCACCGCCTCTTTCCGGCTGATTATGGAGCACTTCATTCAAGTTGGAACAATATCAATCCTCATATGAAATAATTAAATTACAAATTTCAAAGCATAATAATTGGAATGGAATGACTTCTAAGATCTATCGCCATAGCATTCTCCATTGTGATGGCCCCTACCCCCGAATCTTCTCTATCATCTCCGTTCAGTGGATTCTATTCGCAGTATTTACATGATTGCGGATACTGAATTTCCTAATCCATCCATTGTGAAAATGACCAAGAATCAAAGCATGACATGTCTTGAATGTCCCACCGAAGGACACGACGGTAAACCTCTCTACCAATCGCCGATATTGCGGACCGATGTACTACCCTGAATTTCAACCTCATCAAAGAGTATATCATCCTGAGAGCTATTTCCATCGCATCGAAATCGAATAATCAAGCTGGATGCCTCCGACGTGGGCGAAAAGGTCACAGTCTCTCCATCGTACCATTGTAGATTTTGATAATCAGTTCCACTGATCCAACACTTTTGCTTCCTCCACACGGTACCACCGTTGATACTGTAGTCCAGACAGAACTTTTCATTACTCTCCATACTATTGGAGTAGAAGGAAAAGGTTACCTTGAACCTGTTGTATTTGCTCGTCAGCGATACTTCATTGGAGAAAACAGAAGACTGTCTTCCATTCCCAGCTTGCATTCGCACAATGCCCGAACGACCCTTGACGGAGGTATAGTAAGCCACGTCGGAGCCCCCGCTTGTGAACGAACCGTATCCTGAGTTGAAATCTTCTCGGACCAGGACATTCCACCCACCGCAGAGATCGGCCGGGGGTTCGGCGCTGTTGGCGCAGACTTCGGTTCGGATCCAATTGTAGGCTTTGGATACCCTTGCGTAGACTCCGGGAAAGACGGTGGCGCATCCGATGCCCCAGCTTACTACTCCTACGAGGGTGTCTCCGCTTCCGTTGGATTCGGATCCTTTTACGATGAGTGGTCCGCCTGTTGGGGTCAATAATATGGAGAATAATTGTTTAGTACGTACAATTTCAATTATCGGCAAAGGATTCCGCAGGACTCACCAGAATCACCCTGACATGCATCATGATCGACACTCCTCGCACAAAGCATAACATCATAAATCATATTCTTATAACTGTCGGACACTCCACCGACCCTTCCTGAGGTAGATTCACACACCGTGTTTGAGATAGCATTCACCTCCACCGCCCGCAACGTGTCGGACAATTCCATCAGATCATCCGCCGCCACCACATCACCCCATCCCATCACGGTGACCGTCTCCCCGTTGGAAGGCACAGATCCATTCTGATTCACCTTTACATAACCTACATTGGCCGTAGTGGGCCTCGCCAAAAATATCAAATTCAAATCATTCTCGGTAGTACTATCATTGTAATCGGGATGAGTCACCTCTTTTTTCACTCCGACCACGTCGCCATTGACACCTTGATCAATGTCGTATCGTCCAACGACCACGCTGTAATCTCCCCCGGCACAATGGGCAGCAGTAATGACTACATCAGGAGCGATGAGAGATCCTCCGCAGAAATGGCCGAATTCATCGGTGATTGAAACGGCGTAGGAGTACCGCGAGATGGAGGCGGAATTCCCCCCAATGATACGGGTGTGGTGAGAAGTCTCTGAGCTGAGGTCTCGATTGATGCGGAGGGATTGGGGGGTTACTGGCTGGAGAAGGGAGAGGAGGATGAGGAGTTTCATTTTGGTTGAGCCGAAGAGAGAGTATTTCGTTGAGTTAGATTATAGATTACAATGAATGGTGAGGGATCTTTGGATGGCAGTGATTCAGACTGCCGAACAATATTCCACTGATGTAACGTCTTTGTTGGTCCACTCCTTGTTCATTGGACTTTCGAATTTGATTTGAACTTGATCTTGCATGGAGGGTCGGCACGGGGATTTTTTGGTAGGGTTTTCGATGTCGTCGAGATGGAAACAGGGATCGGGCTTCTCTCCTCTCCTTCCGGATGTTGGTCAGAAATACTGATAAATTTTTATTGGAATATTAAATTTATTGGAGTCTTTCATATATCTAAACTGATAATACGAGAAACGCTCTACGACGACTGATTCGGTAGAGAGGAATCGTGTGGATCGTTTTTTGAAGAATAATAAGTTTACCTACGTCTTCTTCAAATTGTCAGCCGCGTTCTTATTTTTTCGGCAAGACTTGGAATTGGACACAACATCTCCGTTGAATTGATGGGCCTGTCGTTCTATATAATCGGCGAGGACTGTTATTTCTCATGCCACGAGATTCACAACGAATTGGATTTTTCTCTCGAGCCCGTGATGCCTAGCAAAGGGCATAGGCGGCCTTGAATAAAACCCAATCAAAATTCGACATCCCTCAACAAAATACAATGGTGTCGACGCGTGCTAATGAGGAGCCTCATTATTCGGCGAACCGTTGAAATAAAGTCGTACTTCTTGATGTCCACTCTGGATAAAATAAATCCATGGTGGTTTCGGTTTCGACGATTTTTCAGTGCTGAGAACATTGTGCCATATTTGTTGTTGTTGATGTGGCAACTGTTTCGTTTTTCGTTGTGTTTAAATTTTGTCCTTTTCTTTTTATTTCCATGAATATGATATTGGGAGATAGGCGAAAGCCTGGATTGTGTCGTAAAGTTGTTGACCCCACAGGGCACTCATTTCGCGTCAACTCGAACTTTATCAAGTAGAATATCATCCTTGTTGCTGTGTCCATAGCATCTAAAGCGAATGAATATGTTATTGCTCTTTGGTGCAGAGAAGATTTCACTGACATCATCCTGCCAAACCCTATCAAGAAAGTCGTTATTCTTTGTACTCCAACAATTCACTTTGTCCCAATTCTTCCTTCCGTCGGTAGAAGCGTCAAGGCAGAAGCTAGCATCATCACCCATTGATATACCCATATAACTGAATGTGACCCTCAAGTCAGCTTCACCATTAAGAACAATCTTGTTCGAGTACATTGAAGATTTTTGACCATTGCCATTTTGAATCCTAACTACGCCGTCCCTCGAGTTCGCTCTTGTCTGGTACATGGAGTTTTTACCACCACGGAAGGGTCCATACCCAGAACTGAAATCTTCGCTTAGAAGCGTCTTCCACTCCCCATTGTTTGCGCCAGATGATTCATCCAAACCGGCTTTGTTACCCCCTTGCGAAAATAACCCCGCAGACGAGAAGCCACACAATGTCGTCGGAGGATCAACAGACTTGGCGCAAACTTCGCTCTTGATCCAATCATAGGCTTGGCTTACTCGTGAATACACTCCTGGAAAATCCTTGCTGGCACAACCGACGCCCCATGATACGACCCCAATGAGTACATCATCCACACCACTTTTGTCCTTGCCACGGATGATGAGGGGTCCACCTATGGGTTTGATATGGAACGGCAATTGAGTTAGCAAAAGGCTTTATATTCAAAGAGAGAGAGAGAGAGAGAAGAAAAAAATCGACATGAATTCACCTGAGTCGCCTTGGCACGCATCTTGACCCACGTCCATAGCACAGATCATGTTATCAGTGATTCGGCCGTGATAATCATTTGACCATCCTCCGATCTGACCACTGCTATCGTCACATTTCTTGTTGGAAATGACGTTAACGCCAACCTCCAACAGCTGAGAGCTAGTTTGCTGTGTTCGGTCATCTTCGGTTATGTCACCCCATCCCATCACAAAGACCTCTCGTCCATCCCTCGGCGAATTTGCATCATGATTGATATTGATGAGAGTAACTTTTTCTTTTGTAGGCCGACTCAGAAAGACCAAATTCCAATCGCTGTCGGTCGTCACATCGTTGTACTTGGGATGAGGGACCTCGAATTTTATTGGTATTGATTCTCCATCGATAGAATTAAGATCGTCCCGACCTATGGCTACGTTATAGCTGCCCCCTTGACAGTGTGCCGCAGTCAATACGACATCGCGGGCAATGAGCGATCCACCGCAAAAGTGGCCGATGCCATCTTGTAGTGATACTGTATATGACGATCGACCCATCGGTGTCTACAATAATCAAAAAAGGTTTCAACAGGTGTTAGGTAAATAGTATAAATAGACGAAAGATGACGAGACTACCAACACACCCTACCTTTATGCCACCGATGATCCTGGGATTTATTCGATCAGATTGTTCGTGAGAAGTATCAGCAATTTTAATAGCAGACGAAAAGCTTTCCGATAAAAATCGACCTAATGATTCATTTCCCCGGAGGGAAGCACCGACCGCGTGGAACGCAATTATCAGGAGGATGGGAGTAAGAGGAAGCTTCATTCGTTATTGATTGATTTTCGAATGTCGATGTGTGTGTTGAGATTATGGCACTGAACGACATCAGCAGCAGAACAATAATAATATCACGGTATTGTTGCTTACGCTGGGATGGTGATGAACAGTTACGACATCACAAGATGAATCACGTTTGTCTTTTTATGATTATCCACTGTGTTTCTGAGTTTGGAAGTACTTAAATCTTCATCCGGAGGAATTAAAATCGTGAACCGAGCGTGATTGATGTCTTTCTTTAAAACACTCTCGACATTGCCCTTAACTTCAGCTTTGAGAGCTATAAGTACTTACAGAAGATAAAATTATGATTGAACTTACTCCTACATAAGGGCATTCACTACGGAGCTCATCTGCATTTAAATCTAAATCGATATGTGGTCTACTAATGTCTTCTATTTAAATCACGACTAGTATAGTCGACCCCTGGGAAAAAGCTACTACTATGGAATAAGACTACAACATCCTCTTTTTCCAATCGCATTTCCAATCAAAACATCGTCACAAATATTCACAAAATCATGGTATCACCATGATCGATCCGCTTGCTCTATTGTTCCTCTTCACCACTGCCGCCACCGACGATGACAACTTTGATTCTGCTGCAGCTCTTGTGCTTCTTTCTGCAGCAATGACGGCCGACATGGAGGAAGGAATTGATGACGAAGAAATGGATATTGATGAGGATGAACTTGTTGATCATCGAACTTTTCCTAGATCAAAACGCAAAGAGTTTGATTATGAAGGTGCTCTATACAAAATGTGTCGCGATTATCTATCAATGAATGCTCTTCACAGTGCCGACTTTGCTCTCATGTTCCATATCTCTCTACGCAGATTTAAAGCTTTGATGAACACCATGATGGCTCTGAATCTTCCATTCTACAACGTAGCAATAACCCATCACGGGAAAATGGCTAGCTCAATCAAGGAAAGGCTTCTTTTTCCTATCAAAACATTGGGGTTGCCGCTCATGCTTTCATGAATTACTTCCAGATGAGCAAGAATTTTGCTAGAGAAGCATGCAGGGAATTTGGATCCTGGCACTGGACTGAGACGTTTCCCTTCTATGCCACCATTCATGCAAAAAATGCCACTGGCTCTGACAATGACAATGAAGTTATTCGAACAAAATCAGTTGGATTTTTAATCACTGACCAACTTTGTACTCATCTGCCTCTCAGTCCAATTGGTCAAGCTTGTTTATTCAGGTAGAGGAGCTGAAAGAAGAAGCCATAATATTATTATGTGCCGTCATTGAAGCAAGTGTAAGTTTGGGATAAGTCAATATTCGCGCTAAGTGTTGATATCAGCGCAATGCACGAATATCGATTACTTGTGACATCATTTATAAAATATTATTGGTCACAACACAAGAGTTTTGATTGGGCAAGGACATAGCTATGACGCTACTATAGGTTTCCCAAAGCCCCATTGAAACCATAATAATATTGTCCTGATTCTGTTATTGTCGTTCTGTGTGATAATCTCAACGCCCACACGGACCTTTGAACATCAAACACAATTTTCGATGATTTTTTTGTACTTAGGGCATCCACTACGGAGCTCGATTACACAGTTTTCGGAGAAATTTTTCGGATCTAGTCAAACAAGCAATCACTATGGTGAGATGTAGTCCTCAAAAGGGTCATTTTGAAAATTGAAGATTGTAGTCGACCTCAAACAGAGATCACATTGCAGCATATGTAGTCTTTGACTACATTGTTGACCAATGTCGTGATTGAATCGTAAACCTGCTGTGACTGCACACGTGTAACATGAATTTTCACTCACATATCGTAATTTGCATCATAAATTATAGCCAAGACAATATATTATCATTCCAACCATGTCTGACAAGTTGTCCCGTCCTAAGCCAACAGAGGATTCTCCTCATACCAGATCCATCACAGCGTTCATCCAAGCCCGTACACTGAAACTACAAGATGCCTATGCAAATACTGCAACGATTCCACCAAAATTGATCAACGAAATTGTTGAAGCAGAATCATTGAGTGCACGGAACGATTCTGACGATAGCTCTGTGCATAATTCTGTTGCTTTCCCAAAGTCGAAGCAATCTCTGGTGCTTGCAGCCATGGACAATGATTCAGGAGGAATATGTGAAGGGGAAGAAGGTAGCGTCGTCCAAGCCACAAAAAAGCACAAAACAATGAACTGCAATGGCGTCAAAGAAACCAAGAAAGCAGTTGGGGGAGACCATGGTGTAGAAATCAACGTAGGAACCAGTAACAGAATAATACTTGTTCTTGTCCAAGTTGAGTATTCGAGTAAGTTGATTTTCAAAAAAGTTTTGAGGAGTTGTTCTAGAGTGTATAAGTACCTTAGCGATGATCGCAATTTCCTGGCAGTCAGCGCATCGTTTGAATAGGATTACCGGTGGATCCGTTGGGTTATATGGTGCAAGGAAGTCAAGATTGGTCAGGCCTATCACGTCAGGTGTAGCTTGCCGTGGGTTGTCATGGCTGTTGTGAAGAGTCATCGCCCCATTTCCATTTGAGTGTATCTGGTGCCATAGCTGGTGCCACCTTGTATGCATGGTTTGCGCATCAAGTGTGTTGTATATGGCTCGGAAGATGTTTAGCCAGGTATTGATGTTGTTTTATTGTGCTTGAAGGTAGCATTAAGCTTGATGGTCTATCACGTTTGTACAGGACAGGAGTGACGCCGTCAGCTGCAAAAGTGGCAGGAAGTTGGCGACATCAGTTTCAGGGGCAATATTCAGGTGGAAGGGAGTGACATCAATACTTGTGTACATTTCCAGAGACATAGTAGCCCCGGACCATCCATTGACATTGGACCATGGAGAAGGAAGTTTCTTAAGGGCTCCTTCAAAATGCAAGCAAAGCTCCTGTAAGTTGAAGAAGTCAGGACATGGCGGTCAAGATTAGGTGGGTTTGCCACAAGTGCCAGTACCATGCCATATTCAATTGTAGAGACCATGGGGGAGTTGGGGTGTGGAGAATTTGAAATTTGTAGAGAATCTAACAATTATCAAACATTGAAGATGATAACATTGAGATGCTGTTAGATTTAATGAGCCGATCATCCTAAGATTCATGGTGAATTTAGTGATCGTCTTATGTGTCTAAATAATGGAGGAATACCTAACAGGATGCCGTAGTAAGGAGGCAAGCCATTCCCAAGTAGTAGTATTCAGGCATTCTGCTTAGTGAGAACGTGAGGTAGAGGGGTGGCTCTTAGGTAGCCATCCGGTAGAGTTCCAACACAAGGAGTTGGTTTTGAGCAAAAGATTATCATGTCAAATGGCAAGACTCACAAGAATCTCAAGGGCAATGTTACCCCCTTGCTAAACATTGCTGTCATATGCTCTGCTGAGGAGAGCAAGGCAACGCGGAGGATTGCGGTCAAGAATTCAGGCTCTAACAAGTGCTGTGCCTTGGCAAAGTCTGGTGGTACGGGGAAATCAGGTGGATGCACCGATCCCTGAAATAAGAGTTGTAAAGCGGGTCTGAAAAGTTTTGTATATAAGCCGAAGCAGATTATGTTCTTACTTTCTCTTTTCCTCCTTATCCCTTCTCCCCTCCCCCATAACCCTTTACCCGACACTTCCTTCTAGTCTAGAACCTAATGATTCTCCCCTCCCCCATAACCCTTTACCCAAAACTTACTTCTAGTCAGGCGTGGTTTTGAAACTCACACTCACCGTGCTGGGAATCAAACTCAGGACCAAGTTATGCTGACCTCTACTCTTTACCATCCAAGTCAAATGACAATAATAACTGATTTTTTATATTTATAAATGGGGCTGAGGGAAATTCAGTGTTATCATAAAATAACCATTATCGCTGACTTCTTGTTACTATAAGTATTACTTATATAATGATCGATATGAAAAAGTATGCTATAAGTATGACTGTGCAGACATCCTAAGTAATACTTAAGGTTCTCCAGTGGCGCAGCAATACCCCTATTAATATTTTATTTAGATTTCCCTCAGCCCCTACGATATTAATATGGAATAATAAAGTAACTTCTACATTCACACGTTTGAGAAAAAAATGAGAAAGATTGGAAAGTTTGCAAGAAATTTCGCATATTTGCTACGGCCGTGAAGCTCAAAAATATCTGCATTTTCGATTACATGCAATTCTTTCAATTTACCCAATTCTGTAAGCAGTTCTTGGTGTTCATTCGAAGAAGTGATGGTTTGTGAAGTCTCATGGAGGGACACAGGAGGTGTGTCTGTGGAGCAAAGCCAGTTGAGATCTGGCAGTTTTAGGTATTCTGCTTGTACCTCTTCCAAGGTGGCAACTGTGATGTCCACGCAGACCGTCAATGTTAGCAGTCTTACAAACTCTAGCAAGACACAGTTGAACTAGATAGTCATGTTGATACTTGCATTGTAGGACCTAATTCCTTGATTGTTCACTAACACGACAGATACCTCATGCCTCTTGGTGAATGTCTTTGATCCCTCATTGCTGGCCACGAGGGCTAAGATAGTGGATGCTGCAGTCCTATATGTAAATCAACGTTTCGTTAAAGTCTTACAATTAGCTGTTCAATCAAGCCATTCTCGTGCAAGGAATGTCTCATATTTTACTCTGTAGCATACAATGTCGCATGAATGGTGTCAAGAGAAACCCATGTTCCTCTCGGAGAATTCGACGGTTTCCAGCCATTCAATCTTGCTCATTGACACCCTCGTCTATTGGCATCAACATCTCCCAAGTGCTCATAACATTGAACACCAAGAAGCAAAAAATGCTCCTCACAACATGTTTGGTGACATATTGTTTTCTACTATAAAAACGACCCGTGGGAACAAAATGTCTCAGATATTTGCCACTGGCTTTGGTTGGTCACAAGCTTATTCTAGCAGCGCTGTCCCATGAACGCTCATTGTCGATATTGCAAAGAGGTACTTGAAGGGAGAGTTCAATGAAAAGTGCAAGGAATCTAACCATCAAGTTTGCAGCACTGAACCATACTCACTGTGGCAAAATGCTGCAGAACTTGAGATTAAGGAGTTCAAAGGGGGGCGGCTTGTAAGCTGTTAAAGAGGGGTGCTCCCTTGCGACTTTGGGGTTATTGCCTGAGCGACTTATCCGTTTGCACATTATGCAAGAAAGTTACGAACATGGTGTGCATGTCCCAGAGACTCTTGTCTCCCACAAAACTGCAGTCATCTGCATTTGGTTGGTATGATTACTTGATGTTTTGGGACAAAGGCGTCACCTTTCCTGGTGGCAACTAGGTACTTGGCGAATACCTTGGACCAAGCTGGGATGTTGGCCCAGTAATGAGTAATGAGCGCCTGCATCTTGACAATGTTGTTGATAGATCTACCCTCCGGCTGCTTACACCTGATGAGATTCCAATGAGGGGATTATCCAATAGATTTGAATCCTGGTTCAATGGAGGTGTCTGTTGAGGATCTGAAAATCCTGATACCTTGGAGCGGCCCATCATTTCCCTCTCTCAACCAGGAGCTCTTGTTGACTCCAGGTGACTATTATGTCAATGCGGAAGTCATGCTTCTCATTGGGGATAGTTTGGTCCGGGGCTTGGTCAAGAATCAGAGGCAAGAAGGGGAGGTTAATCCGGTTGGACAGGAGAATCACAATCTCATCTCAGGTTCTCACATCTATGAGGTTCAGTTTCTTGATCACTGTACAGAAGTAATGGCGGCGAATGCTATCACGCTGGTAACTTACTCTCAGTGTGATATTGATGGCAATGAGTTCTTGATGCTTGATTTCATCATGGACCATCAGAAATCTGCTGATGCCCTGTGTTAAGGGTCGGCAAGAATGGTTAGTCATAGCACTGCTGGGTGGGAACTCTTGTGTTTCTGGCAGGATGGTCCTCTTGGCAGAAGCTGTCGCTCACCACAAGCTGGATGTTGAGAGTGACGAGAGGGCCTACAATCACAACACCAGCGAGGCAATTGCTCACACCAACACCTCACAGCTCATCTGCAAGGAGTGTGGTTGCAACCAGAAGGAAGGAAAGTACTGTGTATAGCCTCCATTGATCATCCAATCGCCATTCACCGGCATTGGACAGCCTTTCGCAATGTGCTTTTGTCATTATTTCACTGGTCATATTGTGGGTCTACTGTCTGAGAGGGTATTGATGAACTTGTCTGGTGATCCTTTTACCTCTTTGCATTGGGAGAGGATTTCGATTCTCCAGATGAAGGTTGAGTTTAAGTTGGAGGGCAAAGAGGCCCCTGACTGGTCAATATTAGTATAGGGGGTAGAGTACTAAACATTCCTAGCTATATTATTATTAAGTAAGTGATGATGCTATTTTTAGATCATAGGAGTACTAGATTTCCCTTAGCCCGGTCAAACTCTGACTCATTTCTTAGTAATAGATTAGTCCGTTTATTGACAACCCCCAGTATGTTTATTGGTTTTTTAAAATATTACTTGCACTAGATGATCACAAATCCGCCATGATGTAGGTGGTTAACATACTTGCCTTTCACGCAGGATCCCGGGGTTCGAGTCCCCGTGGCGGAACATTTTGTTGCAGCTAAGTACGTTTTCCTACTTGATCACGCACCTTTGATCCTCGTACGACACCTCATCTGCGGTTGAGTCCGACTTTTCTGGATAACCTCGAATGGATGGGACCTTTGGTCCGACCGTCGCCGACAAAAGGTCCCAGGATACATATATTCATTCGTAGTCGTAGACGTGTATTTAAAGATCTTCTCCTCTTATTCGAACGATCCAGACTCCAGCAGCTTCGCTCACAGATGATGACTCTCGCAGTTCCACGATCGCTTCGTTGCGACGATCCAGACTCCAGCAGCTTCGCTCGCAGATGATGACTCTCGCAGTTCCACGATCGCTTCGAGTCGCAACAACCTCTGCAGAACACTTCACTTCTCGCGGCATCCGTTGATGACGGGACAACCAACCGGGGAATCACTCATGCTAAATCCTTTCTTTGGAGTGATGTTGGTCTTCAGAAAACTCTACTATCGACAAAGAGAGATAGGCAGACCGATTTGAAGATGACCTGTTTGATAAGGAACATCACATCCTCCAACCAACACACAAAACAAAATCAAAGTCACTTGGTGCCGTCTTGGAGGGAGCTCTTTGCTGCCATCTTGGTTCATTCCTATAGCCGCAAGAATAAGTCATGCACAAAAGAAGAAGTTGAATTATTTCTTGAAATCACAAAGTTATGTGGGCCACAAACCCTATTTCCAGTCCAGATACCTGCTCAGCTACACTCCGGAGACAGTTCCTCTTTGACGATAGAGGAATTTTGCGTCAACAATCTCATTAGATGGATTCTAGTTCATGCTACTATGGCGCCTGAGGCCATTCCGTTTGATTTTAATATTGGAAAGTGTTTCTTGCTATCATTTCAGTCAGAATATCAACAGAGACAAGTATGGGAGACAATTTTGAAAGAACTTAAAAAGTCATATTGCGATGTGACGACACTCTCCGTCGGTTTAACTGCTATGACGTTTGATGATCAGATTGATTTCATTCGATGTAATGCATTGGATGAATTCGCTGTTGAAATTGCTGATAATTTCATCGCATCATTTCGTCATTCACATGATCTTTCTCGTATCATAGAAGGATATGATGACGAGATTGTTGTCCATCACAATGGCGACATGTTCTTGTTTTTCACAACATGCATTGGATTATCCGAATGTAGAGCGCTTCTTGTATCGAATTCCGTCATCAAACATTGGGTTGACCTTTGTAACTTGGTCAAGGATGTGCCGAGAATTGGTGGCGGAATGCATACGGAGATGCCCGTGACCTTGGTTTTTGTCCATCCTTGGTGAATAATCAATTTCATTATATTATTTCATTAGACGTGCATAATAAATAATCGGACTCTTCATTCCGTGGTGCGATTTAAGACGACAATTATTTATCTTTCGTGCCTCGATACGTGTGTATTCTCCGAGAGGACACAGGGTGTTTCATTTCTAGACGCAACTTGGTCAAGGATGTGTGCGCTTCTTGGACGCTGTACTGCTTTCTAGAACTGTAACATTTCGTCTTAGACAACTGTCTGGCGAAGAATATCGCAACAATGCGCGTCCTCAACAAATCAACTGCAATACCGACGCGGTGATGTTGTGTTGGATGTATTTCCGCGTCACTCAAGCAACAAAGACGACAGTACAGTCTCTCGGAACGACCTCTCAAAAACATCATCAGAAAATCTCTCCGCAGCCATCCTACCACGCTGACGCAATGCCGTTATTTCCTGCGACCCATCCCTACCGTCCCTGAAAATGTCGTACATCGCATCGGCATACTCCTCGGCGGTTCTCGCCAAACATCCCGTGGACATTGGGTTATGCGGACTAGCCAACCCTCCATAATTCCAGGCTCTCAAAATAATATCCGATTTGGGCCCACCCGAATCGTGCGCTATAGTGACCAGACCCGCCGCCATCATTTCCACCACCCCTATACCAAAATGTTCGTTCCACATGGTATGAATCCCAACGCTCGCTCGACGGAGGTAATCCCTCAGGACGGGATGGGGTTGATTCAGAACGAACTCGACAGAATCTTGAATGTTCAACTCGCGCGACAATTTTCGTAGATTGTCGACCCTCTCGCGATCTCCATCGTCTCGACAGCCGCCGATCAGGATGAGCTTCACGTTGCATCGTCTCATTTCCCCGTTATTCTTTTCGAGCAGGATTGAAAACGCCTCGAGCTGAAGCGCATGATCCTTTTCCGGTCGAAATTGACCGATCGATAAAATCATTTTTTCGCGAGGTTGATATGAGATAATTATATCCTCGAGGCTTGCGGTGTCCACGGGGGGGAAGACTACGTACACGTGATTTGCCCCACGCCAGAGATATTGAATGTGATGCTTCGTCCAGGTAGAGTTGACCATGACGAGATCGGCAAGGCTTCCTACCAAGCCGTAACATATTGCAAACGCAACGTAGTATATTAATTTGATATGCGAGATAATTGGATTCGCGCTAATTGCTTTCTCGTTGTTGTAGGATGGTCGACGTTCCCAAACGAGCGACAACATGTCCTGTCAGGGAAGATGCATCGATCGATCGAGGAATGAATGCAGTGCAGCATGTAGAATTAAACGCTCAGCACACGGAGATCAAAGCCCATGACTTAATTCAAGAATGACTCCTCTCACCGTACTGATCGTAGGATAATGAACGTAGGTCTATGGGGTGCGCATCTTCGTAGTGCACACCACGCCAATCGAACGGTTCCCCATGACTCGGCGATCAGTGTGAATCGTTTTGATTTCTCTGCGTGGGAAAGAAGTGATGGGCGAGGATGCCACGGAGAAAACTGCAGCGAGGGAAATAGACTCACTACTCAAGAGGTGTTTTTCTTCGTGGAGATGAACGAACGAAATGCAAAGCGATGGTGGAATGACGATGGAGAATCTTTCGTGAATGTGCTTCATCAATTCTGGAAGGCGAGGGAGATTAAACGACATTAATTCCCCATCCCCAAAAGTACCATCACGAAGAAAAATGCAAACTGCGTACGGATATCGTAATTCGTCCCAGGCTCATCGGTGGTATACACCACCACGGCCAACCTTTTACAATTCTCGGCGCGACGCCCGTCGGTGTTTTCTTTGAGACGGCCCAAGACCTCGATGGCCTTCCACAGGACGCGTTCTCCGCCTCCGCCAGCGGAGCAGTTTGGATGGAAGAATCCTACTATGAAGGATGGGTGGTTTTGTCGGTGGAGTTGGAATGTGCGGCGGATGAGGGTGGCGATGAGGAGGAGGAGTGGCGCGGCAAGAAATAATAATATTAGCATCAAAGCAAAGTGGATGATAATGCGATCAAGTAGTGGTGCTCTTGTGGTCCTTCTTCTGTACCTCGCTACCCATCACGAGTTTGAGCGATAAAAAAATAACTTAGATGTGCTTTGGGTATTTTCTTCATTTGTCACTTGGAGCCATGAAAATGAAAGGTAGTGCTACGTAAGTATTTTTGACATTTATTGACCATAAAAATGAAAAACAAAACTCATTGTCAACCCTTGAAAATGGTAATTTAGTTCATTTTATGTCAATATATTCAAAATTCACCCAGCGCTNCATTGTCAACCCTTGAAAATGGTAATTTAGTTCATTTTATGTCAATATATTCAAAATTCACCCAGCGCTTCGCGCTGAAAAAAGGTCCCAGGATGGGACCCTTCGGGTCCCATCCATCAAAATTTTTATGCCAGCTATCGTACCAGACTGATCACAGTATGTATACTAAAGTAATTATTATAAGTATTTCGTATCCTCGATTGCATCCGACATCATCTTATTCCTGCTATCGTACCAGACTGTCCTGTATCTCATGCAATACTTTAGCATTAGTAAGAAGTATATATATTATTATGAATGCGTCCGATACAGTTATTGCCGTACAACTCATTGAACTGCAAGAACTGTTGAGATGGTAGTTGTATGAAAGCTGATGTATAAATAAGACGCGGCATTTGTATTAAATCCATGTGCAATGTCTCAAAACAAGTATACTTATTATTTAGTACCATATGATGTTCCGGAGTATTTTGACAACAGCTTTATCTACAAACAAACATTCATGGTCATGAGAAGGAGCATCCATACATCGAAAACTCAGCGCTTGAAGATATCAATGTACGGTTCCCTCATCACCCTCATTGAAAATAGACAACACATGTTGGCCAACGGAAAAGATTGCAGGGACGACAGGACGACCTATTGTACTGCAGCTCAAGGCTCAAACAATCTAGCTCATAGCACTTCCCCAATCTCCGCCTCACAATCACCCAAGCTGTTCCTGTTGCTGCTGCAACTGAATCCCCAACAATTGAGCCTGCACAGTCTTCTCCAACTCCTCTCGCACCCTCCTCTCCTGCAACCCCGCCACCATCGGCTCCACCAACCTCTTACTTGGCCTACCCTCATAATTCGTCTGTCGAACCCACACCTGACTCACGTATTTCACATCCACCGCCGGCAGAGCCGCATGGACCGCCATCTTATCCAACAGACCGTCGAGTGTGGAGGGAAAGAAGACGAGGGCCATCCCACGACGGGGTTGGATTTGAAGGTTGAGATGGGGGAATACGGTGGCGCCACCGTGGTCGACGTCGTTGAGGTAGGTTAGGATGGTGATGATTCGTTGACCTCCGTTGGCGGCGAAGCGGAGACCGTCTTCGTTGGAGAGGTCGAAGGCGTCAAAGTGTTGGAGGTATTGTTGGGACGGGAGGTATCGGCCGACCTGAGGATGGAATGTTGGGATGGAGAGTTGATGAGAGGAGTAATTATGTAGTGGCGTTAAGAATACGGATATGAGCGCAAGAGCAATCCAGCATTCATTCCATTCCAAAAACGAACATGAAATATTGTGATGTTAACTTGGATACGTTCCATTGGAGTAACTAACCTGAGGCAACTCGCAATGCTCCGGCGGCTTTCCAGTCAACAAACCAATCTTCCTAATGTACTAATCAGTCACAACCGAATAAATTAGATGAAACGTCGGTTAGTAACGTAAAGACACAATCAAGACAATACCAGAACTACCATTAACCGCAGTACAACACTAACCTCTGGCAAATCTTCCCTCGCCAAATAACAAGTACTACTAGTCCTACTCGGACTAAGCTCCCCCTGCCCCGCCCCCACCACCGGAGCCGGCCCAAACGCGTCCCCCGCCGCGCCAATCAAAAAATCGCACTCGGCAGGAGACAAAAAGTCCACGACACAAAAGATGGGAGGATGGGAGTGGAGAATATGTGCCTTGGGGTAGTGCGGGTTGATCCCGTTGTAGATGGGTGGGACGAGCGGGCGGTCTTGGACAGTGAGGAGGGGGAGTGGGGAGCCCCAGGTTGGTGGGGTGGGTGGGATGTAGTGTGGGATGATTGGGAAGGCGGTTGGGTGGAGGGTTGTGGTTTGGGTGGAGAATGGGATGTTGAGATTGCAAGGTTGTGGTGGTACGGAGGAGGTAAAGGAGTAGACGTTGTTGGTTGGGGAGAGTGATGGTGGATAGGTATTGTTGGAGGATATAGTTGAGACACAGTTCGTTGGGAGGATAACGTTGGAATGAGGAATGGAATTGACGGGGGTTGTGGTGACTGCACCAAGGTTTGCCATGGCCTGTTGTTGGTGTTGCTGCAAGGCAAGAGCCATCGAATTGACGGCGTTGGAGTGTACTGCCTGTGGAATAAAACCCACCCGAGGACCGACCGCTGCGGAATGGACCTGTTGCATGTGTTGGTTTTGAATGAATGCCATCTGAGATAAATATTGTTGCGCAGCCTGATGAAATAGTTGGGGATTGGTGAATTGCTGTATACTTTGGGGATGGATAGTGGCGTGGTGGATATGCGAACAGCCTTGCGTCAATTCGAATTGGTCATGCTGAGTCTGTTGACCACGTTCGACCTCCTCCATATCAATCGAATGGACATTTCCACTCGACACGTTCACTGGTTCATTGCTGGCCTTGTCTTGGAGAGAGTTGTCTCTACTCGGACCTGAATCTACTCCGTCATGTTCTTTCTTTTCTTCCACCAATTCGGCCTCGTGGGAATTGATGTAGCCCATAATGTACAAAATATTGGGCCCACGTGGAGAAGAGACAATGGCAACGAAAGCGTCACTAGCGATTGCGTTCAAGACACACCCAGCTTTAATAGTGTATGTTAAGTCAGTGTGGTCTACAAGATGATTGAGATGCAAACAACGGTCTCTGTCTCATCCATAGACCTGTTCATCGCTAGAGAGCGACGTGAACCGTCAATGATACGGCCACCAAAAAAACGGCAACGGTGGCTTCAATCGGACGATGACAGACGAGATGTTGTCACATTTCAAAATTTGAAAAATATTCAACATTCCCGCAATTATTGGAATTAAAATTTCCACCCTAACTCAAACCCCGACCATGACACCTAATCCCAACCCCACCAAGAATCCACCCATCCACAAGCTCAACGAGATCTTCTGCGCCAATCTCCCATCACCATGTCTATACCACCTCTCACATCGAATCAATACAGCCCATAAAGAGCCGGCCCTCATTCGATTTGCCACCAAACTACACTCAGTCAAACTGTCGACAATTACACCTGCAGTATCCCGCTCACCGCAATGCAAGACAAACACCAATTATGCAGTGGTATTCAAGCGGACTCCAACGTGTACAGCGAAGGTGGAGAGACGACGGGCAAAACATCGACATCGAGAATGCATTGTTGGAACTGACGACGACGATCATTCCATCTGCACGTCACATTCGTCACTAACCGTATGTGACCGTGAACACACATCGAACAATCCTCATTCCAATCTTACAATTCGGGTGTTCGCAATGAATCGACTGATAGAGACGGATCAACCGCAATCTCCACTGGAGGACGGAGCGGCGCGTGATTCCAAGGGGGCACAGGAAGATGAGGCCGATGCAAAACTTTGTCATGACGAATCCACGTTCCATCATTATTTAACAGTGACAATCCATTATTCTGCCAAACAAGAGGGTGACGATGGCACCAATACAAGTACTCAGTCGAAAGAGGATCCACTGACGGCAGACATGAAAAGAAACGTGCATGACCAGTCGTTGAATCCGACACGAACCATAAAATCAACTCGCCTCAAAACACGGGTGGAACACATACCCTTACAATTTCGCCCGGCCGTGGTCCATGTCGCCGAGCTGCTCGACACCAATGCAGACTCGGTCGTTGGCATTTTTGTTTCCAGCTCGGACGACAACACTCTGCGATTATATATGGCTGCTCAACGATCGTTCTCATCTTGGGAAGAAGGAGATTCCAATCCATCGTCTCGGTTTGAATTCATGTCTCCCTCCTTTCACGACATTGGGGTCGAGGAGAATGGAGAGAAGTCTGGGTTCACGTTCGGAAGCTTGGTGACTGCCATGGATTCTTGCACTTTTATCTCTACGCAAGTCTCCGGGAACGCACTTGCTGTGGCGTGCTTCGATGGAACGATTCGAATCATGAGGTATCAGCTTCAATACCAATTATTTCCACCACAAGGGAGTGGAGCGAACGATGCCACTTCCAATGGTCGAAAAGTTATGCTCGGTCGATTTCAGACTTCGACCTTTTCAGTGGATGGACCCATTGCATCCCTCCACTTTGGCCGGACTCTTTCTCCCGTGACCGGTCTCTTTCTTGTCGTAGGGTCGCTCTGCGGGTTCGCCTGCTTGTTTTACGAGGTGCCTTACCTACAACCAATCACGTGTGGTGATAATGTTCAAACAGCGACAGAAATTGGTGACGGGACCGAATCAGAGTGTCTCTGGCCTCGATTCGAAGGACCAATTGTACTGGTGGATGGTCTACACGACCCGGTACACGATGATGAAGACTGCGTTACGGCAGTTCATGCTTGTTGTTGGCAGGAGGCAGTGTCATGGATTGCCGTTGGCACGGAGCGAGGTCGTTTGGTTTTGTTTCGGAGAATGGTCGATTGGGACAATTCTTTGGACCATGTATCTTTGATTCGAACAGGTGAATCAATACATCGTGATGAAAAAGGATCAGTTGATATGAATTTGGATACGGAGGTGAAGAATTGTTTAGAGGGATTGATCGATGCGATTATTGATCAATATCAAGTCAAACTCACCCCTGTGGATTGTCTAAAAAGTGCCGAGGTAATCGAGCAGACGGAAGTATTGAATCTCAAATGTTG
This sequence comes from Cyclotella distinguenda, assembly GCA_036939455.1. Classification (NCBI taxonomy): domain Eukaryota; phylum Bacillariophyta; class Thalassiosirophyceae; order Thalassiosirales; family Thalassiosiraceae; genus Cyclotella; species Cyclotella distinguenda. The sequence goes on along the minus strand of JALLPF010000378.1, from coordinate 2,838 downwards.
TAACAATGATGAAAAGGGATCAGTTGACTTGAATTCAGTTAATGGTTGTTTAGATGGATTGATCGATGTGATTATTGAAGGGGATAAAGTCAAACATGCCCCTGCGGATTGTCTAAACACTGCCGAGGCAATCGAGAACACTAAAGTATTGAATATCAAATGTTGTAACAATGATGAGGAGGGATCAGTTGACTTGAATTCAGTAAAGGAATCTTTAAAGGGATTGATCGATGTGATTATTGAACAAGAAAAGGTCAAACATGCCCCCGTGGATTTTCAGAATGACACTGCTGAGACAATCGAGCACTCTGAAGTATTGAATCTCATATATTGTAACATTGATGATGAGGGATCCGTTGATCAGAATTCAGTCAAGGGTTGTTTAGAGGGATTGATCGAAGCGATTATTGAACAATATAATGTCAAACATGCTCCTGTGGATTGTCAGAATGACACTCATGAGGCAATCGAGGATTACGGAGTGGAAAAAGAAGTCAAGAATTGCATCGATGATATGATTCTCAGAATCGGCGAAAAGACACGGGATGAACATATAACCGGCAGTAGGGATGCATCCATGACATCAGATTCAACTGATCTCAATGTTGAAGTTTTCGAGCTGACGAAGGACTCGCATCCCGTTGGCGCTAATTCGCTTGGACGAGATGGACAAAACAATTTCGAAAGCATTTATGACGACACACACCAGACTTCAAAGACTCTCCGAAAGATCCACAGATATGAACTAGTTGGCATTCATCACCTCCCTTATCCGATTTATGCCATTTGGTCCGTGTCTGGTGTTGAGAGGGATGTGGTGGTGGCGACTAGACGCACGGTTCATGTGCTTCGAGAGACGCCCAGCGTTGGTGTTATACATGAATTGATTGCTTTGTTGGAGACGAGGTTGAACAGTGTGATGACAACGTCTGCTATGGCTGTTGATGTGTCTGGTAATGCAACCGAACTACCGCATCAGAGAATTGGTTGACTTGCATTCGTTTCTGTTGAGACAGATTGAATGCTTTTCTAATGATTGCAGATGAAGCGGTTTAATCAGTTCTACTGGGATATAAAAAAATGCTTCCCTCCCATTTAATACTTTGATCAGTCGTACCTGGATGATGAAGACTAGAGCAAAAGAGATATGCGCATGACTATAATTATGGGGTGTGGGACTGGCTCCTATTCAAATTCCTTCCTCGACTGCTACGATGCTGGATTGATTGGATCGGACTAGGATGAGACTTGGGCCTTAAGCGATTCGGACGTCACAAATGATATGGCACTTCTTCTCCTCATGTGCTGATTTCGATCGATTGAATGAAACATCTTCAGTCAATGAAAGAAAATCAAGACACATTCTTTAGTCTCGAGGGAACTGCGAATGTCAGAAAACAATGATGTTCTTTTGATTACTCGATGAGCTTTAGACTAATTGAAGCTTGTTGAACAACAACTTCTGAATCCTTTGGCTTAGCCACTACTTGTGAAAGACTCTCTAACCTTTATTGAAGGAACTCAAGCTTATCCGGTCTTATTTTGATTAAAATCGAAAACTAGTGCCATGAAGGAAAGAAAATATTTGCTCGAATCCTAAAATATGTTCCTGAATTCAGAGAGAATCAATGGGGGAGAAGTCAAAAATGATATTACCTTCGTCGTCTGATATTCATGGAGCCAACAGCCCAACACCTTCTCATGAGTCTATCGTTCCAACCTCCAGCTCGGAATCCTCTGGACTCATTTGGAATGATTCAGGTCTACTTTTGAAACATCAATAGTATAACTTTATTGAATTCACCGAGTTGATCATGGATTCATCTGCCTCGTGCATGTCGAAGGGATTAATGAACCATACGCCTGTCGAGAGATGAGTTTAATTGTCTCTTGAATGCTTTAACCACAAAACCATGGAGATGGGAGGCGAGTTGATGGCCATGTGCATGCCATGCTGCGCAAACCGGATTTTGTCGGGATTTTGGGTCAGTGAATGCGCCGCATTGAAAGACGTTCAATCATTTCTCAGGCTAAAGAGATGGATGTGAAACTCTAAGCCAATATCCCATTTTGCGGCCCTGCATGCGTCATGAGCAGCAGACTTCAAAATAATAGCTTCGAACTCTTAGAATACCTGTTATGTTACATTGATCCAAAGGATGCAGTGAGCAGTTATTAACTGCTTAATTAAGATGAACTTAATGTAGCGCAGTGGGCTTGCGACAAATTGTAGTTTAGAATTGATCCGCAATAGTATGTATGAGACTTAATCTGCCAATAATGTAACAATCAATCGGAACAAAGGTGTCAACGCAATTCATCAAGGTGGAGCAAGCAAATTGATGCAATTGGAGCTCGTAGTATTCTCAAATGTCATTGTCGTGCTCTCGAACGTCATTGTTGTGTCAGTACCTATCGAGCTCTGGATGTCAGCAAAAAAGGCTTTTGGTTCTACATCGGAGTTGAGGGATCTTTCAATTAATTGTTTCGCAAATTATTACCCTTAATAATTACTTGGTATTTATTTGTTATGAAGTAAAAAGGCTCAATGAAAAATGTATCGAAAGAGGTATTTTTTTTCGTCAGTCGACAAGCGAATGCCCTACCGTCAAGGTTGGAGTTTAAGCACGAGCTATAACGCACTGGGGTATCCATCTAAATCATAAATCTTTTTTTTCACTCATTAGATACCTACCGTCAAGGTCAGAGTTTAAGCACGAGCTATAACGTACTGGGGTATCCACCTAAATCGTAAAGCTTTTTTTCATGAGACCAGGGGAACGTTGCAGCGTAGACTTCATCCGGCCTGTACTCGCCAGGAGTCTAAGTAGATTGCAG
>JALLPF010000377.1:0-12289 GCA_036939455.1 Cyclotella distinguenda | reverse complement strand
CAACATCGCGCAGCAATCGCGCAACATGCCGAGCTTCACGGGTCTTGGGGACAAACCCGTTAGCCTTGGTGAACCTTGTTCCTTCGGGAGAGGTAGTACCCTCAGTGGCCTCAGAGGCATCCCCCATGGAGGCGTCACCATCACCATCAGGCTCGTCATCATCCCCATCACCGCCAGAACCACCAGGGTCGCCATCGCCTCCACCAGTTGGGGCTTGGTCTGGACCATAAACTGGTGCATCGTCACCAGCGGGTTCGTCGACCCAATGGTGCCGAATAACGACTCCCTTTGCGGTTTTATGGGTGCAGGTGGTGGTGTCTCGAGCCAAGGTATTCACCTGTGGCCCAGCAATGAATGATGTCATAGTGACATCATCATCGATACAACAATCAGTCAATCCACTAGCCAAAACTGAAAAGCTAATGGAAGAGACACTGATGTTGTCACAATCACGTTTCGCCTCAAGAGAGGACTTATCGCCGGTGGGGCAAACACCTTTCGCCTCAGCTGAGGACTTATCGCCAGTGTGGCAAGACACCGCTGTAGAACCGAGTATCAAACCCGATCTACCACCTTGATGCACGCTTTTCGCCTCGACCGAGGACTTACCGGCAGCAACGCCCGTCATCAAATCATGACAATCGCTTTTCGCCTCGACGGAGGGCTTATCGGCAGCAAAGCCCGTCATTCCATCATGACAAATACTTTTCGCCTCATCAGAGGGCTTACCGGCAGCACGGCCCATCATCACGAACTGATAACGTTGTCGAAGCAGGCGAGATGCCATATACGACCGCTGTACGACCCGACCGTGCTCGTCAAAGTCAACACCATGAAATGTTAGGTCATCAATGGCGAGAGAACGAGCATTAACACGGTCACCAATCACCGATACAAACCGTGCGAGGTTGAAACCGAGTGACATCCTCANTTATCACGGTCACCAATCACCGATACAAACCGTGCGAGGTTGAAACCGAGTGACATCCTCATCGCCGCGGAGCCGTCCGACCGAACCGACAAATCCGAACGCGTCGACAACTTCGGGGCCTTATCGTAGGGCATTGGGTCTGATAAACTGTAGAATCCTAGATGGATTAAGGGGGGCATAATAACTAATCAAAGATGCGTTGGCCGTGGCCCACAATCGCCGCAGTTAGTTGCGTGCGAAGGGTATTCGGTCAGAAGAATTATAACGTCGAATCACCAGCGTGTTCGACCGATGCTACGTCTACTACGAGCATCACGTGACAATATCTTTTACTCGCGTACTTGATATCATTGCCACATATTATACGAGATCCTCTCGTATACATCCTCCGTAGCACGTTCGTACGATTGTTCTTTTCTTTGATATCTTCCAGAACATCACTACCTCCGTAGCTCGTAATATTATAAACATTCTAATATATAATGATGCCAATCGTAATAAAACAATGATATCCACTTACTGTTTCCAGGTACAATTGATATGTACCACCTTTGAGTATTATCACTCAACTTGCATCGAAATAGCACAAAGTCCTCTTCAAGTCCTTGATATAGACTCGTCTTCGAATACTTTGGAACATTATCACAATGGCCACATTTCTTGTAGGTACCATTGATTTCTTGGACGCCACATCCTTCAACAATAATATCGTCAAACTCGTGTTCTTGATCAAATCGAGAGTCTTCATCATCTTCATAGACTCCTGACGAGTCCAGGTCGGATGAAGTCTACACTACTATTTTTATGCGGCGCCTAACTTGTCTTGACCGGTAACAACCTATATTTTTTATTCTTCCTCCAATTATATTATATTGAGAGAACTCTGTTTCATAGAAATAGCTGGAAAATTCACTCGGACGAATCGATGAGTTGACGCAACATTCCTATTGTTTGTATTAATACGTGTGACTTTTGAGGTACTAACAGAAATATTACTACCCATACTTTTTTTGTACTATCTCGTCTAAAGAAATTCATCTTGTTCCTCGTTCCACTCATTGTTTTTCGGAGTGAGACGTGGTGCTGGTTCGGCTCCTCTCTGAGGAATGACACTCCATCCGTCAGTTGGGGGAAATGAGCAGGAATCCGACCGGTTGGGAGCGAAATAAAAATCAATATCCTTTGTTGTTCCTGGGTGAACTGTTCAATTGATTTTCAGAAGTCCGTGAGAACATATATAATGATACCAATCGTAATAAAACAATGATATCCACTTACTGTTTCCAGGTACAATTGATATGTACCACCTTTGAGTATTATCACTCAACTTGCATCGAAATAGCACAAAGTCCTCTTCAAGTCCTTGATATAGACTCGTCTTCGAATACTTTGGAACATTATCACAATGGCCACATTTCTTGTAGGTACCATTGATTTCTTGGACGCCACATCCTTCAACAATAATATCGTCAAACTCGTGTTCTTGATCAAATCGAGAGTCTTCATCATCTTCGTATTCATATTCGTCATCTGAGTTGTCAGAATGAGGAACTGATTGGTGTTGATTGGCTCCACCACGGCGAACCGAGTGATCACCTCTTGATTGCTGGGGGTTCATCGATTCGAGTCGTCCTTCTGGTTCCATCCATGTCCAGTGCGAGCGATGTGCATTCATCCATTTTGCAACCATTTGGAGCTTTCTGAGATCACGAATCATGTTGACATATCTTTCTGAGCGATTAGTACTGTTGTAATCGTTTGGATGTCTCTCGAGTAACTTCATGCCGAAAGCCATTAAACCATCTTCGTCCCGTGTTCCATTAATCATGATTGCTGATATTCGATCTTGCTGCTTTTCGTCAGGGATCGCGCAAAGGAGAGCAAAGGCCTAGCGAGCAACATGATGTTGAAGATCAATGAACCACTGAGTTGACACCAGAAGAAAAGAAAACAGGCGAGTCAACTCACAATATAACAAGTATGGTACGACTCCGAATTCCACTGCCCCGGATATCTGTGAAAAACGTTGAGAAAGTTGTTGATTATCCTTGTCGGGTCAATATCGATCGCATAAGCAGCATGAATGTACTGTGTTGCAATTTTGCTTGACGAATTCTCCATTGTGAAGTACAAAAAGTGCGGGTCCCAGAGAACGTATTCAATGAAAGGAATGTTTTTCGTCAACATCAAGTGGTTCATTGCAACATCAGCAGCAATGCTCTCTTGGAGGGTCAATTGATGTCTTAGAGCAGTGACTTCATCGGTGTGCCATCTAATATTATCTGGTATGCGAGATAGATTCGGTCTGAATCCAAAAGTCTGGAGTTCTTTTAAAACCTGTAGATAGTTCAATCTAAAAGTAAGAACTGTGAAATGTCAAACGATTTGGCGCCAACGTATCAACAACTTGCCTGTTGTTGATTTCCAATTGAATAGTGCTGGTAGTACTCCAAAAACCCGCTGAGTGGAATAACTTTCGAGTCTACTCCATCATCGAGTAGGGCATATTTATTCATGATAGCCTCAATTTTTTGTTGCGGAACATCTCGGACGCCACATTTCTTCATGTGGTTATGAAAATCACGCTTGCTCATACCCTTTGCAGATGATTTTGACTCCTCAAAAACAGCGCTTAAAGCATTGATGACAAGTGGAGTTAGGCGTTGTATAGAGCGGCCTCTAATTACTTCACCTGTGTCATGTGCCACATCTTCCAGAATACACCAAGGCATACCCATGATAGATCCAAGTGCCTCAAAGAGCAGCCGATTGTCATTAGGGGATGGAGCAAACATGCTTCCACCCCCATGATTCAAACCGGAGCTGTTCATTCCTATTTGGACGATGTTAGACGAATTAGTTTCATGCTTTGATATCGCATCGGCTAGGTCACACGATAAGCATGAACCAGGGAACAAGGCACGGAGCACGTCGTGTGATCTCTCTCTCCAAGCAAGGCACAGCAACCTCGCCGGGAATTGTGCATGAGTCAGAGCATTACGAAGAAGTTGACCTTCGATGCCTTCGATTTTGGAGAGCAGTTGAATAAGGTAAAATAAATCAACTCTTGATTGAGCCATTCGTGGGCTTAGTTCTAGAAGAAGACTGATATGGGAAAGAATGATACCAACACTTGTTGCAGTTCGGCTGATACTGGATATATCTTCCAGTCGAGCAAAGTTTGCTGCTTCGAGCTGAGTTGGCATTGAGGCAACACGTTTCTCTCCACGGATCTGGTTCATTTTCTCTTGCCAAGCTGAATTCCATCCATGAGTCCAGTTTTGAAGCAATGTTTGCTCGGCTACTTGTGTCAGTTGTTTGTGGATCGCCGCGGAAATTATTTGCAGTGCAATTCTTCTTGAGGGTACATCGGATGATTCTGTGGTATACTCCCTGATCCAATTCTCATACACACAGCGACTACGCTTTGCAAGATCGGACACGAATGCTTCTGTCACAACCGGAAATAAGAAAAATACTTCAATGATCTTCTCTGACCAATCCGTCATCACTTTTCTATCCAAAGAGAGATGGAGAAGAACATCAAAAATAAACTTCAGAGCGAGTTCGATTACACCGAAACGCCACGATTCCAGCTCAAGTGGTGGATATGAAAATACAGATACAATGTCATAATCCATATCATCATATCTGATCGGTGATTGGTCAATAGAGAGACAAAGAATCTCTCTTAAGAATGACTGAAATTCGTCGGTGAGCAGAAATGACTGCCAGCTGTGGGTGGAGTTAGATTTCCTCACTATAGGGAGAAAAATGTCATAGCCATTGCTGAGTGACAATTTTGGGGTGGAAGCAAGACCCTCTTCATCCATGGGGGTGGCCACGAGCGTCTCTTTCAGTTCTTGGTTGTCCTCCATTTGAGTGGGCTTTACTTTTTCGTAAAACAGCATTAATGCATTAGCAAACAGTTCATTCTCAACTGTGTGAACATGGCCATTGGGGAACTTGGTTTCTTTCTTTACAGTTCCCCCGAAGCATTCGTGCTCAATGGACGAAGGATCAAAGGGAGTGACATCCTCGTCATCGAATCGATACCATTTATCAGATGTTCTGTCTTTGATGAAACTGTAATAGTGCCCCCCCTGTGCAACACCAGCGTGGACAAGTACACCTACAAGATAATATTGGTAGTCTTCGTCCGGTAGTTTGCTCAAAGGATCTTTACTTGCTTCTTCAATTGCATCGGCCTCTCCTATATCCATCATAGAGCCGGTCTCGCTCTTGGGCTCTTCGGTCATAGCGGCAGCTTCGATGAGCTCTTTTGCCTCCAAGGTATACTGCTTCATATTTAACGCTTGACCGAATTCACAACGGCTGTTCAATTTAACAGTCTCGAATGTTGTGTAGTCCAAATCAAAACGCTTAAGGGACAAGACGAGCACATCGGGTAGTGCGGATATTGCAGTTCGTAACACGGTATTTGTCTTCACTTTGCAGCTGTCGCACAAAACTTTATTATCACCCTCCATAATCTCATCTTCACACAAACTTGATAGGGCCTCATGAATGTTACTTTTATTACGAATTTGGCAGTCAATGTTCATCAAGTTTTCCTCCCGACTTGTCTGAAGATTTGAGACAAGCGGAATATTTAGTAACAGACAAATTTTCAGAATTGAAAATGTGATACATCTGTTACCTTCAAACCACACTCTTTACATATCTTTTGCTTCGTTGTTTTCAATCCGAACGTGTGCGCTAGGTATTTGAACACGAGAGGCGACCACCTTTTGAGCGAAATTTCGAGTCGGTCTAAGAGCTTCATAGCAAACTCGGATGCATCATTTTGTTGCCAGACATCGAATTCTAACTTGAGGCAGTTGCTTGCTTCGACAAGAGACCGAGGATCGAAACACCTCCCTCTTGCCTCATCTAAATTCACGAAAGTACGTTGAACCTCTTCAAGCAATTTACGAGAAGATGATTCGTCTTCGGTTTCGGACAAATTGTCGTCCTGAATAGTTTTATTAACTATGACGACATGGTGATCACCCAGTCTAGATGAATTGAGTGTTCCATCGGACACGATGTCAAATGCGCCCGTCTCCATGCCAGGTCGACCCTCGCTTAAAATAAACTGTTCTGGCAATTCCGCGGGCAGAGATGAAAGATCAGGCAATTGTTGTCTTTGGCCAACTGGAGCAGAAGGCTGAATTTGCAAGTAGCTGACAATGTGCATCCCTGATCTTTCGTCAAAATTGTCGACAACGGCATCATAACTGCTGCCACAATCCCAATGTAGAGAAATCGTCTTTCCAGTTAAAGCACTTCCTTCTGCTATGTCACCACTTCCAGATGACCGCAAGCTGGCTGGGCTTTCAGCAGAGCACAACATCTTGCGGAGTGTGGGCATCATGAATAACTGCTGAAGAACTGAATTCATGTAACAGGTACAACCCTGGTTCTTTAGACCAGAGTACTTGACAGTGTTGGAACTGCGTTGGTTATGCCCAGAATCTAACGATAAACTGTGACCCCAGCTATGTCGTAACGAAGGTGCGACATCGGATAAAATGCGAGAAATCTTTCTGACAAGAATTGTGAAACCCGCTCCCTTCTGACAAGCTTGTGCCGCTGTAGCGATAACATCGAATGCAAGGCGGCGAGACTCCTTATCACAACACATGGCAGGTGACCCAGGTGATTGTGCAGACGAAACACTGCAATCAAAGATGGACCCCATGAGATCAATCAGTGCTCTGGTGTCATCATTTTCCTCAGACGGATCACTCCATGGCTTATTTTGAAGCTTATGAAGTAGAAGTTGGGAGCCTTTTCGTACATAGACACCACCCATCGAATCAATGAGTGCCACGAGCAACCTCAAGCAGCCGCATAGCACTCCGGTAGAGTAGTCGATGTGTTCGTTGTCGCTGGTTGGGCGGGGATACATCGCGAGTTTGTAACATAATGCTGTCCCAAGTTCCTCTAATTCACAAACGGTGTCGCTTGATGTGCGATCCTTGGCAGATGCAACTAATTTCATGAGAACCGAAAAAAATTCAGTTGAACCATCTGTAAATGAATCCATGGTACCCAATGTTGTAACTAGAAAAGGCATGGCTGAAGAAGAGAGAAATGGAGTCTCGAGAATCATCTCTTCTGTTTTCTTTCTGATCTGTGTTGCAGACTGAATACTAGCGGGCGACAGAGAAGAACCTTCCCAAAGGAGAAGAGACGTGAAAAAATTCTCAGTAACTTTTTCGGGTAAATCATTGAAGCCAGTTGTGATCCTCTGTCCTGATTTCAACATTGCCTCTATGAGACGTAGAACTCTCAAGATTGCGGCATCGGCAACACCTTCGTCATCGACGATGATGTACATCAGACTCTTTAAAAAATCACCGATTTTGGGAAAGGTTTCCAACGCAGACAGGCCTTCCTTTGATATCATGTCATCCACTAAGAAACAGTTTGACAGAATACGAAGGGCACATTCGTTCCCCATCCTATTTCTACGACGAGTTTTCTTTTCAGATGTGCCAGATTCAACGAAAAGACGCAGTACGGCTTCAAACCCACCAGAAGTTATGAAATCAGACCTGAATGTCTGAGCCATAAGACTCATTTCTCTGGAGAGACTTAATGATTTTTCAAAGGGAAGGCAAGACAATAAATGCGGCGGAGGTCGAAGAGAGAAATCCAGCACTTGTAAAACATAAACAGATCGTTCAAAGTGTTGGAAGTCTATTAGGGCGGACCACTCAGAATCAACAACCATAGCGTCGCTAGAATTATGAGGATCCTTTGATCCTCCCTCTGTTGCGGCCTTTTGAACGCTTTCGCACACTCTCGCGTTAGTAGGCATTGCCAAAACCAAATCCCACACAAGTGAATGAGAATCTACTATTTGATGCGTGCTGTCAATTTCCTTGGAACCATCATTTGTGACTGGAAGCGATTCCAAGACCGCGATCAATGTATCAAAAAATATACCAAAAGTATTCCCAGCGCTATCATTTTTGAATAGAGGGCTTAGATCGAGACCAACGTCGTTCCGCAAGAAGGTATTAGGGCTCGGAGGAGCAATACCTGGATCGTTTACCTCGTTCACCAGTAAAAACAGAATATCACATCCATCAGTAATGCCAAGATCTCCTGCTAAAGTACTGTTCGGGATGGAGCCAAAGTTGGAACGTGGAGGGAGGCGTGGAACAGGAGTTCGGCCAGTGTGGCTGTGCAGCTTTACCATTCGAAAATCTGTTTTACAATAATCAGCGACTTGCATCTTGATGGCGGATAGGGTTTGAAGAAGATGAATCTCCAACGGGAAACGTATCGCCCGACCTTCACTGGTACTGTTACATTCTTTTGAGGTAACAGATACTCTAATGCACGAAGAAGCTCCTCTGAGTCCATGAGGGATCTCCTTCAAGTAGACTTCTAAATCACTATCAGGCAGCGAACGAAGTCGTTCTGCGACTGCGCCAACACACCCTCCCAGTGTGCCCATGTTGAAAGCTCTCTTGAGTATTTTGATACAACGTTCTGCTGAGCGCACGGATGAACCATCACCTCGTTGCAACCCTTCTTTGACATTAAAGAGACATTCAAATATTCTCTCTGAAAATCGAAGTCCTCCATTTGATTCCTTGTTGTGAACATAACTATCAATAGAAAGCTTCTTTTCGCCGTACAATCTGAGCAACTCGATCATCGCATTGGTAGCAACCTGGTCGTTCCCAGCTGAGAGACATATTCTCCACAATGCGTCAAGTGCCCGAGCTTTCGACGTAACATGCGTTCTCACCTCTGACACACTAGAAAAGAGAGATTGAAAGCTTCCAAACGCCGTACTGCCAAGGCTTTCCCATCGTACATTTTCTGCACAAAACAGCTCCTCGAATACATGAACCTTCACTTCATCCGAAAACGCAGCATAGAGTTTATCAGCTGAACTCATCTGAACCCCATAGTTTTCGGGGCGCACTGCCGCGCCTGAAAGGTCAACTGATGCTTCGTGTAGGAATTCCATCATAACTTCTCTGTCAAGGGGGGAATTACAAAGTGACCAAAGGTGGTCGAGTTGCTGGCTTGTCATTTCGGTTGTGGATGATAGACCGTACACAAAGCGAAGAATCAGCAATCGTTCTCTCAATGCATTCGAATGGTTGAAATCGAGCACCACAACGCTGGTGGAAGAAGGCTAGGTAGTGGTGATGGGAAAAAATGGTTGTGACCAGCGACACCTCATAAGGCAAACGAAATTATTCAGGTACACACCTTCCTCAAGGGTGGAGCCGTTGGAATAATACCGCGCCGATGTAGATATGCAGTCAGCTCCAGCAACAACAATTCCGCTAACGACCTTTTATCGTCTCCATTGGTGAACATCAACACGTCGACTTTCGTGTCCCTAGGATAGGACTCAACCACAAACTTTGTCAGCTGGACAACATACAACGCTTGACTTTCGTTCGCAGCCGAAAAATTCTCCGAATTACGAACCAAGTCATCGCGACAATCAAATAGGAATTTATTGCGCATTGAACTCGCTGCTGCTCCCAGACGACTAATCTCGCTAGAAACGTAATGTTTGATAACCTCACAAGATTTCAACGACCAAGAATCTTCATGACTCAATATCGCCCACTGTAAATTGAGGATCTCCTCGCGGATTCGAATCTTACTGATATGGTCGAGGAAACCATCAACGTTATTTGTCTTCGTATATCCATCAGAAATATTGGCGATTGCGCAGCAAAACTCGGAAACTTCAGAGAAATTGTGGTTCCCCTTATCTGAAGTTTGTTTAAGCGATTCGTGAACAGCCCGAACGAGAGGTATGGCCAGATCTTCTGGGAGAGATGGAAGGATCGATACGAGGAGGTTGTAGATTTCAGCAGAGACCGCCGCGTCGGTTTTCGACATGCACGTCTTCCAAGCGAAAAGGAGATGAGACGCTTTCAAACAATACTGATTCGGGGATCTCTCCGTCTGCATCGAAGAGATGTTGCTGCTCGCATCTTTCATGTCTCCCGGAGCAGCCTCCGATGGGTCGTCCTTGTCACACATACTTGCAAGGAATTTTATCAATGCAGTACTACGAGAAACAATTTCCCTGTGTATCGAATCTCCCAACACCAATTCGATGACTTTATTTTCAATGGCCCATTTGGCCAGCTCGTGTTCCAGAGTATTGTATTCTTCTCCATCGGGTACCATGAGCCCAACCGGAGTTAAAGATGGAGCGGGGTCTACACCAGAACGACACGTGACCCATCCTGAGGATGAAGGGATCGCCTCCTCATGCGGTTTGGATTTATGATTATAGTAATCGATATCTTTGTCCGTGCCGGGCTGATCTTCGTCAGCTTCGGATATGAACCACCATCTTTGCTGGGAACGCATAGTGCATCGAAAGAGGGTGAGGGTTTTACCTGCTCCCACGGCTGCGAATGGACTTGCTACCGTCGCGTTGCCAAGTCTGGCCGGGTTGTCCTCTGAATCACAGTTATTCTCCTCCGGAAGCACCCTCCTGACATAACAAATATCCGTCAAGTTTTTTACCCATCCCTCCTCAGTTGCCTTCTTCGGGTCAAACTCATACCGCCCGTTGATGAAATCCAAACCCGCACCGCTTACGACGTATGCTCGGGGGGGGGGGATGTTTCTCTACGCTCGTTTCAATAATTTCCTCTAGTGTCGTCCATCCAGATAATTTGAGGGGGAGGGATGCAGAGGTGATAAGTTTTAGCACAAGAGCGCGAGAGAATACATAGTACTCAAATATTGCACGGGGGTTTGACAGGGCCACTCGTTCATAGATGCGTTGGAGATGGAAGCAAGTGATTTTAATTGAATCGGACGATAGACGTTTTAGTGTTTCTTCGTCGAGGAATGACACATGTTCCATTACAGATGTGGCGATGAGAAGAGCATCTTGTTCTGTATGTAATATTTGGAGTTGTTGATCTTGACTTTCGTTGTTATTACTTTCGTTCATGCTTCGGTCATGTTGCTGTGGAATGCAGTCTTTGACAGCTTCTAGTATTACAAGTATCGTATCCAGCGTTGGGAAGAGATGCGATGTAATCTGGTGGGGTTGCTGTTGTGGATGTTGTTGTTGCTGCTGCTGTTTGTTATTGTGCTGGTACACATCAGCGTTCGGCACTATCGCCCTTGCTTTGAGATACAGACCCAAACAATGAAACCCGCGGAGCCTCTTAAAAAGCGTGATCATGTGATTCCTGACCTCTGGCAGCCCCGATGGAGCGGGGGACCAATTGGCTTTGGATCCTTTGTAGTATGTTTTCTTCTTTTGAAAGATGTGATATAGGACGGGCAGGGAGGTGCAGATTTGCAATTTATAATAGTTGGACTCCACGATGGTTTCCAGATCATCTCTGACGATGGTCAAAGCGCATTTGATGGATTTTTCAACGCAGTCCCTCTCCATCATTCCAATTTTGTTGGGAGATTGTTCGAGAAGAATGGAGATAATGGTGTGCATACATTCGTCAACGAAAGTGCGAGCTTCTGGGGATGTTTGGGGTGGCTGCAGGTGACGACGTGCCACTTCGAGGGACTCTACTGCCTTTGTCCACACAACTGATAAATATATGAAGAGTGTGAGAATGCCAGAATGCCAAAAATAACTTGGCCTTGAGTAGGAGCCATCAAACACCCAAAGTGTCATCCAGTGAATCAATTAACAAGACAGCAAGTAGAAACCCACGAATTTCACAGCAATTCCATTCATGCGGGAACATCTCGTCCAACAAGCCTGGCATAAAGTAATTCGACTGACCTGTGGAATTTCTATCGAGTCCCTCGGACACCTCTCTCCACAACTGCAATGTCTGAGGAGATGGAGGTCCAGAAGCCGACTCCGCCCGCGGTTGCGAAACGCGGCCATCAATTTGTCCGTTGAAATGATGTGGTTGCAGAGGCGCGGATGATGCGGGATGCGGGCTAGAATTAATTTCATCTGATGGAAGGGAGTTGGAGTTCGATTTGTCGGACTTGCCACCTGCCTCGTCGTGCATGGTGTTGGATTGAAGTTCTGCCGGCAAGCTTCGGTGTCCTCGCAGGCATGAATTTTTTTAATTATTATGTTGATGTTGTGATTGGGTACCCTACTTAGTGTGGCGCAACATCAATTCTATCTACAGCTACTTATAAGTACATAATATCTACCTACCTTACACAAAAGTGCAGCTGAGGGATTTACTTTTATTTTTAACCCTACAAGATTGGTGCGTTCCCAAAAATCATTTGTGATTTGTGAATTTGTGATTTTTTCACAAATCGTCTAAGGCTAGCAATCTGAACAAACAGTCATTTCTGGCGTTGAGTATTTTTCGGGTCATTCTCGAATGAGTATTCCTGTCCGTC
>JALLPF010000376.1:0-11070 GCA_036939455.1 Cyclotella distinguenda | reverse complement strand
TCAGAACTCGTCTTGAAAGTAAACTTAAACTAATCATAATTTTATTTCTACAACTTATAAAAGTCACCATCCGTAGGCTTAAGACATGTAGCAATACATCATGTTGCTCTTCGCATTAATACTTTTTTTCTATAGAATGCAGAACTAATATTCAAAGTTTCACATTCTATAGTATAGCACACGATTTCCGCATGTTGTAGAATGGAATGGGATCTCCACATTCTAGAACCTAGAATGCGCTTTCTACTCAAGAACTCGTTGATTTTGTATAAGTCAAGCGAAAATTGTATTCTAGAGAATAAAATGAAATTTCTGCATTCTACATAATAGAATGCGTGTTCTGCATTCTATGGAACTTATGAGGTTTCTGCTTCAATATTTGGAGAAAGACTTTTGAATGTTGCAATTCACATATGGAATATGTTTAATATTGCCCTTCACGTTGGAGAATCTAACGTTCTCTTGCGAACAATTCCATTGAATTTTAGATCAGGGAAGAAAAGTATCCAGCGTGAATGTGTCCTGGCTAAAACAATGATTTTGTCAGGAAGCTTCACGCAATATTTTTTTAATTTTTTAATTTTAATAGTAGTAGTTAAAATTGGAATATTTTTGTTTTGTTCAAACTTTCACTCCTATCGTGCTTCACGCAAATAAAAACGAATTCCCTCAACGCCAATGCTCAGGTATCGAACGGGTTTGTTGCCCGCGTCAAGGGAAGAAGATCATGGAGAAGGGCCTCGTCCGACATCTACACCGTCGCACTCGTCGTATCCCTGGGAATATACGTAATATCAATCATTATACCAACGCGTCGTTGACGTTGATTTCATCGCTGGGATGCTGGATCCTATTAAATATTGTTTCCACTCAGGATTTACCGCCTACTTCCGAGTTTGAAAGTGCACCCGCTCTCAGGGGGGGAAACAATCGCACAGATGCAGCGATGATAGAAGCAGTAGCTAAATTTCAAGATGAACAAGGAACAAAAGATGAGGAGACTGGCGATGAGGAGACCGACGATGGTGGATCACGGGATGTCGAAGGAGAAGAGCTCGCCAGAATCGAGTTGCAATCCAAACCACACGACACTTTTACCTACTGGGATATGCACGCTTACTTCTCATGTTCCGAAAAGTTTTCGAACGAGCGTCCGCTCTACAGTGCCGAGAGCTGGATGCGTTTGAGAGATTTTTACAACGAATTTGCCAGAGAAGATAGAGAGGCGAGAGGAAGTATGCCGGACGGGTCAAGAAGGACGTTCAAATTCAGCAATATGCCTTTTGCACCGCTATTGGAGGGATATCAAACTCATAGCGATCGGGGTCGTAGTACGAGGTGAGAATACAAAACTCGATTCTGAGAAGTCAGCTGCCTATGCCCTTGATGCAACGATGCAACTAAGTAATCACTGCTCATTGCTCGTTGATGAGGGCCACACGAGACATTGCCAATGGTGAAATTGTGAGTATGAACAGCAACAACACAGCGCTGTGGAGTAGTGGTGACGCATTTCGTAGATTTCTCCTCGATATTTATGACCGTCCTGATAAATTCGAGTCAGGTACATCTTGCGATGTTCTGAAGTGGTCTTGGGTTCAAAACCTCACCGTTGACAACAAATTAGGGCCTGAGGTGATTTACACGACGCTGGATGATTCTGCGATGATGAACACTCCTTACTCTGGGGAGGCAAACGTGGAATGTGGTCAAGGAGCATACGATCGAGCTAAAAGAAATATAACCATGGGAGAAGAGATTGCTTGCGACTACGGCGCTTTTGCCTCCGGTGACTCTTGGATTAATTTTGGCTTATGATTGGTGTTGCAAGATGATTCTTGCATCTTACAGGTGGTTTTGCTAGTTCTGGTGCTTGGGCTCATTTTGGCGTTACTATAATCTCTAGAAATGAGAGGTAATGGTGAACCAGTTTGAAAAAAATGTACAGCAATACAGTCGTCAAACTGAACATAGAATGTTTGTTGTAAATTAATGTTTATCCAATGCTGTTCACTGCTCGTATGATAAACTTATAATTACTTACTTACAGTTACTTACGATACGACTAAGTATAAATAAATAGGTATAGATAGATATAGGTAAGATACCATACCTTCACTATGAAACTCCAATACAGCCGCGACAACCACCCTCGCCGGCACCGCGAACAATCGCAACCCGATAAACGACGACCTCGTCCCGTCCCCCATGACAGCCCACGATGAATTCTCCGCCCTCCTCCACTCCGATCCCTTATTAGTGCTTCCCCGCCCGCCAAAATCCAAACCGCTCCATTCTCCACTGCCGCCGTTCTCGCGCAACAAATCGCCCAATAAACTGACCCCCGCCATCGACACAATCCATCAGTCCCACGCCCGATCCAACTCCGACTTTGAATGGACCTCCGTCGACTCCACTCCAAATCGAACCAACCGCAGGCCTCCACTCCGAGCAGCTGCTCCACTAATTCCTCAACCCAAACAACTCCACCGTCGCATCCAATCGGACATTCCCCAAACATTCGATTCGAACAAAATCATCACTAAATCGGATCTATTGAGGAACTTTCCCGATCCGAGATGGGCCGCATCCAAACACCACTACACTCATTACAGAAAACGTAGCGGATCGAACGACTTGCCACTTGGGACACTTTCGGGATATGGATCCACAACCATCGGACACCCATTGCTGGATGTCGATGTGAATGTAAATGTATCGAGGCATGTTCGAACCAGGAGTGATGCCAGTTTGACCAGTGTCACGGCCAATATTGCCAAGAGCTCCATGTTTAGGGAGTTTACTGAGAAGGGCACTTTGATGTTGCAGTTGCCCAAGGATAATTTTAGGATATTGATGGATTGTTCTCTGGGTGAGTTTAAGTCCAGGTCTAGGTTCACCGGGATTCGTTTTTATATATTACGATATTCACATGTCTGTCCACCCCATCGTCTCGCCTCGCCCATTTCCACCCTAGAAGCGGGACACGTCTACAAACGTAAACTCCTCCAAGACGAAGACTCTCTCTTCGTCGAATTCCACACTGTCGACGATACACCCAACCTCTCCCTCGACTGTCCCTGTCACTGCCCCTGCGACCAATGCCATCGATGCTCCCATAAACAAAAGGCGTTACCACCGTCTCTCTATGTCATGGCCGTCGAAAACACGCTCTATCGGAGAATGATGGATGAAGTCATCGAGAGTAAGGCGATGCCCTGTGGGCTTTTCTTTTGCGGTCATCATGAGGATGTGAATTATCCCGATATTAAGATTGCGGTGGCGATTGTGACGATGGTGTTTGTTTTGTTGTTTGTGGGGACGGGTGTATTTGGTGGGGATTGAAGTGTAGAAAGTAGAGGTGCATGCGTTGGATATGAGACATGAAATCGCAAATTGTCGTTGAATGCAGCGATATTTTTAGTTTGCTGCCGAGTTCCTGCGCTATGAGAAAAAGAGCATTCGATTGTGTGCACTTGTGTAGGATAGTGTGATTAATTATCACTATGACTATTGACAACATAATCATATCAAAGAAGTCATGTGAATGCATCCTTTTGCCTTTTGATTCAAATATGGGGAGCAAACAACATCGACAAAAAGAGCAAAATAATGTGGTGTATCGAAAGGCGCGACCCATCAGAGACCCATGCTAGTCCAACTACCACTGGCAAAATCACCGTAGCTGCACATCACCTCCTCTCCCTTGGCTATATTTCTCTTAGCATAGTCGATTGTTCCCTTGCCACAGTCTACATTCACCTTCCCCTTTCCTCCATTATTCATAAATGACGAATCATCCAGTGCCGATACAATCACTTCCTTCCCTGACTTGTTGTTGTCGAGTTGTTGAACCCAAGACCAAACCAGTATATCGCACGATGTGCCCGACTCGAATTCATCGGGACGGTCATGAAGACCGAAGACAAATCTACGAAATGCGTCCCCGCTTCTCCAATAGACGGTATTGTTGTAGTTCATGTTCACTATTTCACCCTTGGCAATGTCCCGTTTGGCTCTAATTGGCGAATGACAATTACACATCAACATGATGAAAACATGTGTAATTGTTGACTTGGATTAAAACTGTTGACTCTCACCTCGTACTACGTCCCCGGTCACTGTGAGTCTGATACCCCTCTAATGGCAAGGAAAACGTCTTTTCACTAAATTTATACGACCTTCTCAACCCATCCTTCATATCTCCGCGTGCCTCTCTGTCTTTTCTAGCAAATTCGTTGTAAAAATCTCTCAAACGCATCCAGCTCTCGGCACTGTAGAGCGGACGCTCTTTCGAAAACTTTTCGGTACAGGAGAAGTAAGCGTGCATATCCCAATAGGTGAATTTGCTTCGTGGTTTGGATTGTAAGCTTTGTTTGCGCCACTTTTCTTCTTTGATATAAGTCGGTCCACCGTCGTCGCCAGCATCGTCGTCGTCGTCGTCTTCCTCTTCTTCTTGCTCATGTTCGATAATCGCGCGCTTCCTTGAAGCGGCTGCTTTGCCCGCAACTACTTTTTTCCTCGGAACGGCTGTTTTCTTTATTTCCTTTTGCAAGATACCTTTGACGACTACTTGGTCTGTTTGTGTATCCCTCGAATATTCATGGTCGTCCCCAACTTCAAGAGTTTCTCTGTCATCGTCATGCTCCGTTTCATTTCGACTCGAGCCCGCGGCTGACCGTCTCCGTAGCGAGGACAGAGAGGAGAGAAAAAATCCCCATCGTATGTATAATACGGTCGAGACGACGACAAAAATGAAGAATCGACGACTCGGAGGATTCATATTCCACCGTATTAATTTCTTTAATACTGTCGAGTGCAATGCATACGAGACGGTGATCTCATCTCGACTGTCTCGCCTTGGTTCCCTCGCCTTCTCCAACAACTACGCCCGACTGGACTGAATGATAATAAAGTGCAAGAAGATTTTGACCGTTCAGGGACCTTTTTCCGTTCGTCTACTCGAAACAACAGCCGTACCCAAGAAGATCGAATCGGCTCAAAACCAACGAAGGTAAAGGACACCTACGGTTGTCGTTACCGATTCCCAAATTGAAGTCGGTATCTCGAACTCCAGCATCGATTGCCATCTGCCATCTGCGTTGAACAAGGTACCTAGTTGAGAAAAAAATAATGAATTCCCAGGATTGGAAATAGTACACGTCGGAGAAGATTCCAAATATTCGTTCTTCCTTCGTGACGTCATCTATGTACAGATTCCTATTTGGATGGGTTCGTCGATCGATTCGGAGAGGGCTGTGAATCGTACATCATGTCGGCCCGATTCATCTTCATCACACCTATTGGGTGCATCTAACGCATCTTTGTCCAATAAAGGATGACGACGAGATAAGAATTAATTTGTGACCGCCACATCGCAAGAGCAAGCGACCTGTTGGTATTGTAACGACTTCATCTCAACTGGATCATCCTTAAAATAATATTGACATGGAAAATTCAAAACGGTTTACAATATTGACCGACCTCCACTGAAGTCATCGATCATAAATCCCATTCCATTCCATCCCAATAAAACACTACATTATCATCAACAATAAATCATCATCATCTTCATCATCATCATTGTAATCTAACTTATAAGGAACTAATTTCAAGAATGCAATCCAGACGCCTCCCGACACTGTTGGCCGCCCTCGCGGTCAGCAGCACATTAACCGACTCCTTCGTCCCTTCTCCATCCCGCCTCACTGTCTCTCCATCTCGTTCTCCCCTCCATCTCCGCTACCTCGAATCACCACTCGAAGTCGACCAGCCCCCATTATCATTAATAACTACATCACCGTCATCCTCCATCGAATGCAATACGGCAGCCCTCGACTTTGAAATAGACACCTTCGCCTCCCCCAACGACAAACGATACTCCGCCTCAGACTGGTTTCACAACGTGCAGTCCCTGCATAATTCCACGATACTGCAACAAATTCGCGGGCCGGTGGGATGGATCACGGCATGGTCCACCGTGGTCAGCGTCATTTATAAGATATTCAAGGCGAAGGGATGGGAGGGGGCGGAGATGATGTGTTTGGGGAGTACGCCGCATTCGCTGATTGCAAATTCGATTGGGTTATTGTTGGTGTTTCGTACCAATTCGGCGTATCAAAAGTTCAGGGTGAGTACTAATTTATTGATCGTTTTGTCGAGCTGTTGTTCACCCCATTTCATCATTATTATTTAATATACTTTGAATATCACAATTCAACTATTGTATACTCAACTCATCTCACTCACTGTCATCTTGCTGTCTCTGTCAACTACTTATATCTCACAGGAGGGCCGCAAAACCTGGGAAAAAATCCTCAACATCTGCCGCGACATCACCCGCATGACCTCCATCTACGAACGAGAAATCGGACCCCGCCGCAAACAGCGTATCCAACGCCTCCTCGCCGCCTTCCCCTACCTCCTCCATCACCACATACAACCCCGATGCCTGGACCACTCGCAATGCGAGGCACTCCGAGACACATCGTTCGCACTCGTCCTGCACGAGGCCGTTTCTCGATCCTCGGGGGAACAAGGGAAAGGGGTCGGCGTCAACGGAAGGGAATGTTGGGTCGATAAACGATCCTTGCCGTGGTGTCTCCTGCCGGACTCGGTGCTGACCAAATGTGCCCGATCGCACAATCGTCCCCTGTGGATAAGCGATCGTCTCGGCCTTGAACTCACCGAGATTCAATACTCGGATAGCTTTTCCTCCAAGGAGAGGTTGGAGCTGCTCAAACATATCAATCGATTGAGCGAATGTGTTGGGAATTGCGAGCGGATTCATCAGACGGCGGTGCCGCTGAATTATGCGAGGCATGCGCTGCGGAGTCTGACTCTTTGGAGCTTTACCCTTCCGTTCGGGTTGATGGATAAGTTGGGACTGTTGACGGGTCCCGTGGTGGGAATGGTGGCGTGGCTCATGTTTGGGGTGTATCAGATTGGGCATACCATTGAGGACCCGTTTCAGGGGTCGTTGAGGTTGACGGATATGTGCAATGCCATTTACAGGGATGTCATGTATGGGGATAGGAATCAGGCGGGGATGAGGAGGGAGAGCGCCTTTCGAAAGGGGCAGGAGAGGGATGAGGATTGGGATCATTTGGGGGATGCGTTTGGGTTGGGTTGGACGGTTAAGGCGCAGGAATCGATGGAGCACTTCAATGAGCATATGGTGCTGGCTTCCTGAGGGTCTTCATGGCATACAACGACAGTATAGAATGGACATAGAAAGAATAGATTTAGGAACCATACAAAGGATTAGGAATAAGAAATGATATAAGACTGGTCATGAACATCTCTTTAAATTTGTAAGACATTATTTAATTGAGAACAGAGCAGATGTTCAATTGGGGACTTGATTGCGGCGCATTCGTTTTCGCCTCGATCAGCACAGGTATGATTGACTCTGATCGAATAGGACAAAAAACACGGTTTCGAATTGGTCAGATTGAGGTCCTTGAGGAAGTTCAGTGACCAGGACGTTGCAGTCAAAAATACTTAAATAATAATAGTGGCTTATCATTACGAAAATCATTCACTAGGTAGTTGAGCGTCATGATTGGTTCCTGAATATATTATTGAAAAATTTTCAACATTGTCTACGAACCATTACGATATAAAACTCCTTTTCGCCCCTTTATCATGCATCAGTGTCTATTGCCCGTACGTTAAATTCAAAGCGGTCGAAGTATTCAACTTGAACCCATTCAACCCCTTCAACGCCGCCGTCGCCTCCCTCTCCGAATCATATTCAATCTTATACTCCCCCTCCTTAACGGCCGTCACCCCCTGAAATCCAGGATGCTGTTTGAACAGCATTACAAGCATCAATTCATTACAATCCTCCGGTACATTCCTCGCGATCAGAGTCGACGACGGAGCATTCGACTCCACCGGTCCGGGAGTCGAGCCGTCCTCCACCTTGATCAATTTCGACGCCCCCCCACCCTCGAGTTCCTCCGTGTTGGCTCTCCGCTTCCCCTTCTTTTTAAAACTCCCATTGCGCTTGGCGACTCGATCGCTCACGTCCTTGGCATAATTGATTACGAGGGGCCGACCGAAAAAGAGAAATCCCTGTTCGGTGCCCAGTGCGGTCGTGGCGGAGGAGACAGAGTCGAAGATGACCCAGGATTGGCCGCGGAGGGGTCGTTGGGAGGAGGAGTCGCCACGGAGGACGATGACTTCGAGGACTTTGCCGTGGCGGGTGAAGAGGGAGAGGAGGGCGCGTTTTAGGAGGGGCTTTTTGATGGACCAGTCGATGTTGGAGAGGTAGAGTGTCGCGTTGGGGGGGTGGTTGGGTTGGGGCTTGATTTTGGAGAGGGTTTTGTCGTTGGTGTTGGTGCTGGGGTGAGCCTGATGGGTGTTGCCTGTTGTGGCCATCATGGTGTGAAAATTATTTGTTTGTATTGTTCAGAGGAATGGCTGCGGGACGTCAGAGTTAGATAGGTAGGTATCTACTTGTAGAAGGTAGCTAAGGTCCGCTAAGTCAGGTCGTACTCCAGACAACATCATCATCAACAACTACCTATAAGTAGGTAGGGTACTACTTATTGAGCCAGCAGGGCGACTATACTATACAATGCGGGCATTGATATCAGAGGGGCCTGTCGTCACCCTTCCGACTGTTTTACATGTATTGTTGTTTTGTAAACCCATGTGGCATGGAAACGTTTGTTTAATACTTTTCTCCCCTCTCCCTTGCCCTATCATGACTGTGCTTCCAGGGCGGGATGGGGGATTTTTAAAACAACTTAATTACTAGTTTGGTGACGAAAGGAGGACGTTGGAACGCTCGAATATTGAGTTTTACCACTCGGCTAAAGCTCCCCCTGATCAGAATGATCTGACCAGGCTCTATATACCCTAACACTCCCCCTCACACATTAGGTGCAAATCGCGGATGGGATGTGCCAATGGGTGGATACAAGGTGTTACCACAAGAACTCCCCCATGGGTTTGCCATGAGTAGGGGAGATACGTAGCTCGTAGAGTAGGTAACTTCTGTTGTTAAGGACCAGTTCTTATCTCTGCTTTGCTCAGGGATTCGAACCAGGGACCGGTGGAGCAACCATATTGAGTTTTACCACTCGGCTAAAGCTCCCCCTGATCAGAATGATCTGACCAGGCTCTATATACCCTAACATCGAAGATTGGTGCCAATTGAATCAAACTTATGAGCCCAAATGTATCCGGTACTCTTTATGTCTTTAGTCTCATTCATGCCACTTCGTATGTTTTCATCTGTCAGCCGGTGTCGTGGCGGATTTCAACAGTTCTCCCTTTGGATTATTTTACATGTATTGTTGTTTTGTAAACCCAATGTGGCACGGAAACGTTTGTTTAATACGTTTCTCCCCTCTCCCTTGCCCTATCATGACCGTTCTTTCCACCATCAAGTTTCTTGAGTGCAGAAGTTGGGCTGTGAGTGGTATCCGCTGTGTCAGGGCGTTTCTGTTGAGGAGGGGGCCATCAATGAATTGTTCTCTGAATTGGCGGAGCGCGATGGGCGACATGGTCGAGGTTGGTTTGGGACGCTGTGGTGGTTTGCTGGGTGGGGTTGACGGAGTGGTGGGTTCACCTTTTGGTTGTCCAGGTGCTGGGTCCGAGATGTGCCTGTGATTTTTCATGGTGATCATCTTGGAGGAGAAGTCGACAATGAACTGGTCGACCTGATTCCTGATGTAAAGAAGGATGGCTTGTGGGATTTTCGGGACAATGCACCATGTTTGGTTTTTATGTGGGGTTTTTATTGGGACAGTGCCCTTTTCCCCGACCTTAGGTTCAATTGCTGAAACAATGGAAGTGATTGACAGTTACAACTTCCCAACAGATGAAACAACCTTTTCAACTGATTTCAAACTGACAATTCAACTGCTTCTTTTCAATTGTACAAAACAATATCAGCTTTTAAACTAATTATAATTTTGACATCAATCAATCTTATACCTACTTTTATTACCTTCAATTTGAGCTCGCTGCGATAAGTTAGGGGACGCCCTTCCTTGCAGTCCACATCATCTCCGGCCCTAATATATATCAATTAATCTCACACGCTTCCTCTGCGAGTGCTACACCAAAAGAAAAGACATTAGCAGAACCACCTTCTGCTTCATCTACCAACAAGAACCGTCTTTTTCCACCAGCCAGATAACCCTTTTACAACTCAATCAAAATGAGCAAGAAAACTCCCGCAACGATGGAGGACCTTGAAAAGAAAATTCAACAACTTACCAACTTGGTAAGCCAGCTAGCCGCAGCAACATCTGCTGGGCTTAAGCAACCTGGCACTCCTACTCCCAGCTCCTCCACTAGCGCCGGGATTTTTGCCATCACTCCTGGCCTATCCACGGGCCAAGACATCATCGACTACTCCACAAAGGCAGGACATGGGCTATACTCGGCTGGGATAGCCCCACTCCCAACAATCTTCGACTTGAAAGTTTCGCAGGTTGTAGTCTTCGAAAACGAACTTACCTTTCGCGCCAACGAAATGGGTTGGAACACAGGGGATCAAGGAATCACCCATTTCAAAAATGCTGACGGTGTCGACATTGACATTGTCTCCCAGTACGGTCAAATTGACCAGAAAACCCTCAAGACTGCCTGTCTCAAATTTTGCTCCTCCACAGGGAAAAACGGGTTGAAGCGTGCCGCCCAGAACAACGAACAAATGCGGCGTTGCATTCACGACTCACTCACCGAAACGGCGAAGGCAACCATCTCGTCTTACCATGATGATTACGAAATCCCCGACGGAAACATCAACCGCATCGCTTCCCCATTGTTCTACAAGACTGCCATGCGCTTGGCGACGTTAGATTCCAATGCGACAACAATTCAACTTCGTAACAATCTCCGTGAACTCACCACCTACGCCAAAAGTGTTAACGGCGAAATCGACACCATCCATCAGTATTTTGACTCCAACTTTGCTTGACTTCGTGCTCGTGGCCAGAGTATTGATGATGTTTTAGGCATCCTATTTGATGCCTACCTCAATGGCGTAGAGGAGAGGACTCGGACTTCCGCTCCTACATGAAACGTACACACGATGATTGGTTGGAT
>JALLPF010000375.1:0-11130 GCA_036939455.1 Cyclotella distinguenda | reverse complement strand
ACTCAGAAAATGGTCATTTTGTGAATAAAAAGCTCCATAGTGATTGCTTTTTGGACAAAAATAATATTTGTTCCAAACTTCTCTTATTCCAGCTCCATAGTGAATGCCCTTACGTACCTATGTAGATGTAGCTTGTACTCTACGTACTTGTGATGTCACAAAGGAATCAATTGGGGTACTAGAGGGGATGAATTTTTGTCTGCTCTATCTCTCTCTAGATTCTGCCAGGTAGAGTGATCCTAATTAAGCTATCATGTGTGTGGGTTGTTTTATCCGCATCTTCTAGTGTCTATGCACTAATCGATAGGATTACGTTAAAGGATTACATAATCCTTCAACATTTTTTAAAAGAAACTATTTTCAACATAGGAAGAGTATGTCTGGCTACGATGATTCTGGGTTCGCTCAACGCCATGCTTCACACATCTTGTAATGGACCGATCAACCATGGGATTTGCCGCTGCCGCAGCTAGAATACGACTATAAAACCAGGTCGATAGTACTACCTACTAGTTAAGCTATACAATTATTATAGTATGAAACTATTATTATGATTGTAAGTGCTATAGACTACCAGAGTAATGTTAAGCACAAATCGAGTGATGAAAAATACAAAGAAGATGAACTCTACGAATGCCAGCGATTGATGTGATCCTTCCATCAATTGTTGCACACAAAGCTCTCCATAGAAGTATGAATGCGTTTTTGCTGTCCGGATGGCTTTCTTTCGGTACAGACAGAGCAAATTTTTGTTGTTCTCCTGCCACATTCGATGCAGTCAAAAGTCACGTTGGACTGTATGATCCAAATTGGTAAACTTTTTGAGAGTTGTTGTTTGATGAAATGGAAACGCATCTGGCGTGATGCTATCATGATGTATGATCTGATGACGAGAAATCCTGCTAAGTTTCCATGTTCCATCACCGTATCCGTCATCTACATCAACGGAGTTTAGGATGAGTTCTTCTGCCAATTTTTCGAACCATTAGTTACAACCTCGATCAAATCCACTTTGACCTTGAAAACTTTGATGAACTTTCATCATACTTATATCTGTAATGCAGATGCCTAAATAGTAAACAATACTCGTTTTTCCCATGCCCTAACTCTTCCACCTCTCAAACTCCAAATTGTCTTGACGCCGACAATTGTGCTGGTCAACGACCCCAGCAATCAACAGCTGGGGTACCTCCAAGCTCTGTTTCACTGGAGAATCGTAGAGATTCTCCACAACCTGTCTCCAACGCCGACGGAAAATTGGTATCTCATTGACAGTACCTTCTGCATTTCCGATGAAGTGCTGTCGATAGCAGTCAAGCCAAAGAAGAGCAATCATCTTGACAATACCATCTTCATTTATCAACACAAGATGGAATTGAAGACCTCCATCAGAAATTGACGAGTTGGTCGTTTGATAACTCTGATGAAACACAAGTTTTGCTTTTTCAACTTGACAATGGCTGATACACTCGCGAAGTACGGGTCCGCACAGACCAACCTTGGTAGACCTTTATCATCCAACCAAGGTCCAAGAAGCTCTAGCATCCCCTGCGTGCTGTGAGGTACGCCGATATGCACTTGATGCTCATCCTTGTATCTCTTTCCTTTTATGATCTTCAGAGCGATCATGACATGCAAGATGCCGTCGCAGGCATCTTGGATCTCACATCCATCTTCCGGCTTGCAATCCATCGCAACAAAGTGCGGAAGTCCACAATTGATCCAATCAACGCCAAGACCATTCCACTTCAAAAACGACTCATTGGAGGTTGGCTTGTGCGATGGATTGTATGTCATTGCTAGATAGTTGTTAGTTGACAACCATGTCATCGACCAGCATTCAATGGTACTCCACGGACTGCATGTCTTGTGCTCAATTGGTTGGCTGACTGCTCACCTGCCATGCCGACAGGATATCTTCGTACCAATGTCCCGCCATTCCTGTTTTGTTGAAGTCTTGTGTCGCGATGAACTTGCTTTCATCAGAAGGACACCAGAGGACATGGTGATCGTGCGGATGAACTTGC
This sequence comes from Cyclotella distinguenda, assembly GCA_036939455.1. NCBI lineage: Eukaryota > Bacillariophyta > Thalassiosirophyceae > Thalassiosirales > Thalassiosiraceae > Cyclotella > Cyclotella distinguenda. The sequence goes on along the minus strand of JALLPF010000375.1, from coordinate 9,103 downwards.
GTGATCAAAATAGAAACGCCATAAAACTTCAACAGCTCTCCTTTTGTAATCCCTTCTTTATTCTTCTTGATTAGATTGTCACTCGTTAATTCGACTTTGAGGTCGAGTTGGATCGGTGGAACTATCAGGAGGAGAACATCAAGTTGCGAGAGCCTTCAAGCCTTTGATGCGCCTGGAAACAGCCGATCAACTAAGCAGTCTTTGATGTACCAACTGCATGATGCAGTCTATTCTTGAGATGACCTCCACCTCTGACATCTGTTGCAGCATACCATTTGCGACCCTGCTACTCGATGATTGGTTTCGCGTATTGCTGGGAGATGTAGCCAGGAGCAAATGACGATTTGATTTGTTGATTCAAAGGTGTCTGCTAGGGGGTGCCAGGTATCTCTATAGTGGAGAAAGAATTCTAACGCCCTGTATGTCATGGGTCCTGTGTCTACCTACCTAGTATAAGTAGGAAGGATCGTAGCTACCTGCGGTAACTATCGGATCAAAAATCTTATCTGACGAATTTCTCTTCAAAATCATCACCATAGCATCCGTCATCTTCTTTCGGTGTCGCTTGGTCTTCTCACTGGTAAGTTTGCCACCATGGCTCTTTATTTGGAATCTCATGTATTGGATTCGAAATCATCATTACCCAACCTGCAGGACGCCGACCTGAAGTTCTGAAGCCAGCTTGATCAAAATCGATTGGATACCATAGTTGATAGTGGACAACTGGCTTTGTCATTGTTCACATGACTGCTCGAAGTCTAAATATCTTGACCCCTATCCAAACTGCCTACTCAAAAATAATCTCCTCCAGTAAATAAGAATGGCATCTATCTCCAAGCTCTCCATACGCGGCGTCCGTTCCTTCTCCCCCACCGATGAAGAGCAGGTCATTGCGTTCTGTTTCCCCCTCACAATCATCGTCGGCGCTAACGGATGCGGCAAGACCACCATTATCGAATCGCTCAAGTATGCTGTGACGGGATCCTTACCGCCGGGGAACAAGAGCGGGCAGAGCTTCGTTCACGATCCGAGGAGTTTGGGAATGAGCGTCGTCAAGGCCAATGTTAAATTGAGATTTTGTAATAGGGGGAATCAGAGTATGGTGGTGGTTCGAAGTATGGAAGTGACGCAGAAGAAGAGTTCAGCGAGTTTTAAGGCGTTGGATGGTATCATTAGGACGGTGAGAGAGATTAAGTCAGGAGGGAGTCATCTTGAATATGATGAGATTTTGTGTTTGATATATAATCTCACAGACCAGCAATCGCACTTTGTAGCAAGATCCAAACACCGGAGAACGAGTGACCCTTTCGCACAAATGCAGCGAACTCGATAGACAGATCCCCGCACTCATGGGCGTTTCCAAACCAATCCTCGAACACGTCGTCTTTTGTCACCAGGAGGATTCATCTTGGCCACTCCAGGAGGGTGCTGTCCTCAAGAAACGATTCGACGATATCTTCGACAGCACCCGATATGCCAAGGCACTGGAGGCCATCAAAACGACTCGGAAGGAATACGCATCGACAGTCAAGGATCTCAAGGCCGAACTAGAGGGATTGAAGAGCCACAAGCATGCCGCATCGGGATTCATCGAAGAATTGGAGAATTGTAAGGATCAGATTTCGCAACTGGAAGATGAGATGCGACTATGTGAGGAGGGGATGACGAAGGAGAGAGAGGTTTCAAACGATGCTAGTAGGATCCTATTGGAGATCAAAGCATGCGATGACGATATACAAGCAAAAGTATCAGAGTTGGTAAAGCAGGAGGCAATTTTGAAAACCCAGAGGGACATGTTGGGACATGATGACATGACAGGTCAACATTCCTACGATCAATTATATAATATGTTACGCGAAAACGACAAACATCATGGGAACCAGGCGATACGGGAACTGAAAGAGAAGGAACGTGAGGTGGACGTCATCATACAGGGATTAGAGCAGGCGAGAAGTCTGTCCAATGATCTCAATTCGAAGAAAGGCAAGCTGGAAGCAGAAAAAGACGCGTTCAACATGTAGGTTTCAGAAGGAATTCAATTTCTTCTCTACAAATTTGTTAACCTCAACTTTACAATACATCCTCTTTCAAAAGGTTTCTCAAACAGAGATTCAGATTCATGGAGGAGGCTCACAAAAAATATGGCGTGTTATGCAATCTGACCCAAACTCAAGAAGATGAAGCATTTACCCAAGGGACCGCCGCCACCATGCTCACATCAGAAGATGTCACCATTTGCCAAGAAGATGTCGTTGCATTTCAGAAAGGAATGAGGCAAAAAGAATTGTCTCTGAAAGTCGTGATAAGTGACGCAAAGGAGAAGCACCGTTCCGAGGAAGATCAGATGCAAAAAGAAATCGCCGGGCTACAGGCTAAGTTGGGAGAGGTCGAGGCAAGCAAGAAACGAAATCAGGAGTCAAAACGAGAAGCAATGAAGGAGCTTGAGCAGATACAGTCTGTCATGAGTTCGCATCTCTCAAGAGTACGCGAATCTGATGTGATAGAGGCCAAAACACAAGCAGCTGCACTGGCGAAAACACGAGAGCAATACAATGATGATCCTAGGCGTGACGACATTGTACGTGAGATAAAAGTCATCGAGAACAGGTTGAAGAGTCTTTCCGAGACCATTGAACAAGACTCAAAGATTCGTGACCAGCTTCGCTCTCAGTCCGACTCTCAAGCAGAGATTGACATGTTGGAGAAGCAGGCAAGACAAGAGGTATGTAGTTTGATGGTCATCGTAATTCCAGCAGATTGTTTCACATTCTTGTCTTATTTGACTTCGTCTCGCTTCATAGTTCCAAGGACTCAAGGACAAAATCCGCGAGACCTCAGGATTGCTCTCGGCCAAAGGTGAAGTGGTTAGAATTACCGAAGATTTGCCAGTGTATCCTATACAAGTCGTGAAGGACTCCATCCGTCAAAAGTGCGAAATTGCCGAGGTCGAGATTGACCGTTGCCACAAGACTATCACAGACTTGCAATCCAAAGTCGCCGAGAAAAATGCCGTGCTGACCAATCACAAGGGAAGACTCGCTCAACTCAGGCTTAAAGCGAATCAGCTCGATCACGAGGATGGACCGGTGCAAAAGATTTTGCGTGTAGTCAGCGCATTATTTCGAGATGAGAGAGACAGAATAGATGAAAATGACATCAACCCGGATTCTCCACCATCGGATATTCTGAAATTTTTGTCAAATGAAATAAATCAAGAAAACTCTTTTGTGAAACCCGACCAAATAGCGTCGATCGTCAGGAAGATCAAGAAGTTGGTGAGGGCATGCGTGATGCGTTTCATTCATTCTTCTATATGCGCAGTTCTGTATCTTCCCCCATATCTAATTGTGTTGTATTCTGGTAGGATAAAGATTTTTGCCCTTGTTGCACCAAAGAGTTCAAAAACACAGCCGAATACAGAGCATTCTCGAATAGAATGGCCGCACTCGCTGATGTTGATACTTCGGAGCTAATCCAAGTAAATCAGGAGAAGAACAAGTCTGTGATGGCTGCAATATCACAGCTTGATGTACGTTCATTCATCATGTTGACGCATAATCGTCATACAAATACAGATCTTGAGTCGCTCTAACGTCCGCACATCTTCTTTTGGACCACATTCCTGTTAGCGCTGGAGACAAACAATCTCCGACAACATTAACGCATTTAATGAGTTCAAAAAGTAAGTAATCTGTCATCCTTGCATCAGATGCCTTCCGTCGTCTGGAAAATATAGCATAAAATCGATTCACTTTCTTTTCCGCTGTGGCAGTATCAATGCGGAAATCCAAGAGATTGTCATTCACATCGATGCAGAGGGAGATGTAGAGCTGAACAATTTAAAGACGGCGTTGGGGAGAGAGCAAGAAACAGTCGCATCAAAGAGGGAGGAATTCAAAGTCTTGATGAACTGTTTAGAAGTAGTGAGTGCAATTAGCTTCACTTCACGGATTTTCTCGAGTAGTATCTCATCTGCTGTACCGACAGGTTAATACAATGGTTGACATGGCGGAGCGCTTTTGCGATAAAAAACGCCAGGTGAAAGATAAAAAGGAAGAACTTAAGGTGGGATATGTTGTGCGTGTCGATTACATTATGCTGAATTCTAATCACACAATCGCCCACAATTATTTCATGTTTTTGAACTATAGCGCAACTTGCTAGGATATCTTGGAAATGACACCCGGGACCTGAAAAGAGTCGAAAAAGATCTCACAGAATCTGGTTCTGCGAAGGAAAAGTCGTACTTGGAAATCAGCAAGTTGAACAATGAACAGAAAAAAATCAATGAAGAGATTAGCCGTATGTGAGTTCTCTTAACCGCAGAGTGCATGAGTGATGACTACGTTCGGATAATTCCATCTATTTCTACTTTCATCACCGAAGCACGAACCAAGCGACGTCCGCGGAAAAACATGCTAGAGATAAAGAAGATGCATACAATCGCGATCAGGTCGCTAAAAAGCGACAAGACGAACTGAATGAGATGTTGAAAAAGTTGTCAACTGAGGACGCCACCTTGGACAAGAGCATATATCCTGTAAATGCCTTGGTTCTGAAAAAGGAAAATACACGCAAGACCGCTCGCAGAACTCACGAAGACGAAGAGGAAAAGCTCGAAGAAGATTTGAGAGCATTTGAGAAGGACAGGTTGAGGCTTGATGAAGTCACGGAGAAGATTGATCTGTATCTGAATTCCAATAAAGTTCGGGATATGGAAGCAATTGATGCTCAATTACTTGGGAATGCTGAGAGTATGAAGGAAGACGAAGCAACTCTAAACCTTATGAAACCCGAAATTGAGCAATTAAAGAAGCAAGTAGACGACTCGGAAAGACAGAAGGTGCGTTTGGTGTACTGCATCTGAAACATTGCGCATTCTTGTATCCTCTTAAAATCTCTTTATTTATTTATTTATTTTTCTGATTTAGTGCAAGATTCAAAACAACCTGGAACTCATCAAGCTCGAACGCCATGTTGCCGTCCTCAGAGATGAGCGTTCAAAGATGATGATAGAAATGAAGTCGATGGGGTATGAAACTGTAGAAAATCGTCGTAAAGAAGCTGCTGCAAAATTCAACGAACACAAAGAGAAACTGGCACGAACGGAGGGGCGAAAACAAGGACTAGACGAACAGAAGCGTATGCTCAAGCGCAAGCTAAAACAACCGTAAGCGGGTATCCAATTATTTCATTGTTTTTGTCTTGGCCTGCTGCTTTCAAACTCATTCATAAAATATTTCAACACGCATGAAGGGAATATAATGATGTTGAAGAGCGTCACCGGGTAAAGATGATTGAGTACGAGACTACCAACATTGTCGTCAGCGATTTGGACAAATACTACGACGCTTTAGACAAAGCTTTGCTTCGCTATCATGGAATAAAAATCAACGTAAGTTGGCGACCATTGTTCGACTGAATTTACGGATTATCAGTCAAATCCAATAAATGTCTCATGGAATCTTGCAGGATATCAACAAAATCATAAGGGAGCTCTGGACACTAACCTACAAGGGCGAAGATATCACCAATATTCAGATCACATCAGACCAAGAGAGTGGTGGTCGGGCCACGCGCTCCTACAATTATCGCATTGTAATGTCCAAGGGCAATACTCAAATGGATATGAGGGGTCGATGTAGTGCGGTGAGTTCGATATACGTATTTTCTTACACACGTACCTTTTGTTACAAGACCCACTACACGCCATATTATGGTGATTTGTGCTCTAGGGCCAACGTGTGTTAGCAAGTATTGTGATTCGTCTTGCCTTGGCTGAGACATTCTGTTTGAATTGTGGTGTAATGGCTTTGGATGAACCTACAACGTAAGATCTCACGGAGAAAGTGAAGTGATCTATTTCCATTTTTTGTGTTATGTCTGATACGGTGCCTTTGCTCTGGTGCATCATAGAAATCTAGACTACGAGAATAAGCGTGGATTGGCTATAGCACTGGCACACATCATTGCGTCCCGAGCGGCCCAGTCTAACTTTCAGCTAGTGGTTATCACCCATGACGAAGATTTTGTCAGCATGATGAAACAGGAGCTCTCCTCTCAGACGGGGTTCAACATGCCAGAGCGTTACTACCAGGTGTCTAGGGAGCAGGGGCACGATGGAAGATTCTATTCCAAAATCAATGCAATTGGTAAGTTTTATCTTGATCCGGATTTTGAACGACCGATCATGAGATTTATGACCCGAACTGTTGATTTTTAGATTGGGATGAGCTATAATTTCTATCGGGCAGGGGACTACCATGAGTCACTACGTTTCATGCTTCTTGGTTCAACCAAAATGAAAATGACCCAATCTTTACCATCTTTGTGGCCCCTAGAGGGGGTCATTTGAATCTCTTTGAATAATGCATCAACAAAAGTAATCGTAGCTCGGTACTCTATAGTAATTGTTCTCTGCAGTAACCTCTCGAATAATGGCTAACATCCTGATTCATTACTTCAGCAAACAAAAATTGGCACTTACCTGTTTGATGGCAGTGAAGATGTTATTGTTAGTGTATAGCAGCAGATCTCAAACGAGCAGTCCATGGGACTAAAAAAGGGTCAGTTGTAGGTTAGCTCTGCACAACATAATGCCATCACAGCCTCGAGTCTATCGAATTGACTAACCAACTCCTTTTACGGGTTGTGAAATCATTAGAAGTGTTGGTGACTAAGTAGATACTTCTTAAGTATGGCCTTCAATCAATTACCAAGTAACCAAAGGAAACGATTCCAGGTTTCAATTGTCTTGGTGATATAGAAAGACATTTTGGGTTATGAATTCGATTGCTTTCGTCTCACAAGTAACTTTGCAAAAGTATTATCTCTTGTATCGATGATCGAGATGCCTGGTAGGATACGCTGCAACATTGGAATAATGACCAAGCATACGTAAGATTCTAAACGTTTTGTGCATTAGGTGAAATCGCTCGTGTTTAAAAACCCTCGTGAATAATTGTTGATGCGTCATTGACAACGATAATGCCAATCCCAAGAACCGACCACCCCTACGTATGAGGTCGGTGGTGGCAGGACATGCTTCAGTAGCAGCCGTCTTCTTGTCAAGTATGTAATAAGATGAGATGAGTTAATGATGCCACAATACCAATGTAAGTACGTCTGGGAAAGCGTACCTGGAGGACATTCAACGCCACAAGGTGAATCATCCATCAGCATCGGCTCGAGCCACCAGTCATCAACGTCTTCTACCATGAAACTACCCATGCTTTCAAGAAAAGACAAGATTCAATATCTTTGAGTTCCGAGTCAAACAATCGGAAGAACGTTGAAACATCGGAACTCACTTGCAATTCCCTGTTTTGTTAAAACGAATACAATCCTTGGCTGGTAAGTGCGAAAGTTCAACGATAAGTACTATCACGAAGAAATTTATTGAGACTCACCAGCACGAGCATATCGACAAACTTGTGTGTGGCACATGCCAGATCCATCACTACCACAGGGCTTGAAAGCTTCCGCACAACCGACATACTTGGTGGCTCTCCTGAATGTCGAGAAGGAAAATAATTCATCAAAATGATTGAATTCTATAGTTAGTAAAAATATCCAGCGTCTTGGATGCCGCGTACCAAAGAACCTGAGTAAGATGACCATTATTCGGGTACGGGACGTCCTCTTCCTCTTCCACAAATCTGGAGATTCCAAAGGAGCGGAACGATAAAACAAGATATAAGTAATGATAGCTAGACTACGAACAAAGCGCACCCACCGACTTAATATGTTATCGGTGGTCCTGACAATGGCCCAACTTCCGGTCCCAGAGTTTCCCGCAATATTCTCTCCAAAAGAATTATCCGGATCATGCCAGATACCTTCACCACTTTCCGCAAGCTTCTCGGCCCACACTCTGGATTCCTCCTTGAGAGCATTGGACCATTTGAGCGGGACAAATCTTTTCCCATGCTTTGTGTGCCATGTCTTGCGGCGAGTGTTGTGAGAGTCGAGCCAGTCCACATCTCTCTGTGTCATGGTTGGTGGTTTGGGATCGCTGACAGAGTCTGGGGTTGATTCTTGCTGAGTCTCGATGGCTGGCTTGAAATCCCCAATAATGTCAGGTGGAGAATCCTGATGTGTCACGATGGGTTGCTTGATATCCTCAATAGAGTCCGTTGGAGAGTCCTGCTGTGTCATGGCGTGTGGCTTGCTATCCCCAACAGAGTCTGGTGGAGAATCCTGATGTGTCATGGTCGGCGGCTTACTATCCTGGCCAGAGTCTGGTGGAGAATCCTGCTGGGTCACAACGGGCGGTCTAAAATCCTCCTCTGATGGAGAATCCTGCTGCGTCTCAACCGGTGGTTCGTAATCATCCACAGAGACCTGCGGAGCTTCCTGTGTCCATATGGGTGAGTCACCCTCCTCGGAGTCCGGTGGAGATTCTGCACCATTGTACCAACTGGAACGAGGGCGGAGACCCAGAGGTATCACTGCCGATCCCATCAAGAGGACACCTCCCACCAACCCCAAGATGAGCCTACAAGTTTTATCCCCCGAAGTAGTTGTTTGACCGTCATTGGTAGAAAGAGAGTGTTGCTGCGAATTCTTCCGTTCGGCGCGTTGGCCATTCGCAACGGCAAGATTAAAAGTATCCTCCGCAGGCGGGTTCGTCGCGAACGCCCTCCTCTCGTCGACGTTGAATTCCACCCAATCTAACTCGTTGGAGTCGTAGTGCCACCAATTGTTGCTGGGTTCTACGGCGGTGCCGGTGGCATTGTTTGGCATGTTCGCCTTTCGGTCGGAATCAAACGGAGTATGCTGCATGATGTGCGACGGAGGCGAGTCCGCTTTGTCTGTGATCGATGCAATGATGAGGCCTTGGAGTGGACCGAAGAGAGTTCATTGTTTTGCCAGTCTTGTTGGTGGATCGAGGATAGTTTTGTACTTGTTGACAATGGTGCAGGCGTTGACAACCTTGTCATTCATGGCGATGGGAAGAGGCATTGCTTCGGGTCGAATTACAGGTGCCGATGGGAATGGATTTCAGAAGGTTTAGGTTTCACAATGGCATTCTGTCGGCACAAGTATCTAGAGACCAGGGGAACGGCACTTAAAGTTCCGGTGAAAAAAATGCTACAAATAC
>JALLPF010000374.1:0-11119 GCA_036939455.1 Cyclotella distinguenda | reverse complement strand
GTAAATTCCCGATTGTTAACAATCAGGGATTGGCAACTTTTGGGATGACAGATCTGTTGTTGTTGCAAAAAAATACTTCGGTAGGTAATTTTGTTACGTTATCGTTTCATATATTCTCATACAGCTGCAATTATTGACATCAGGTGTTGAGCATTAGTTACACTACCTAGCGCATCTCGCATCCATGATGATGCTCTCTTTTTTGAGGAGTGAAGGATGATATTATATTGTGATTGTGGTAGTTAAAAACGCTGTCTCAAGTTCGTAAATCTTAAATCAGGCTGGCATGCAATCTAAGAGCCGCGACTTCGTTTCCTTTCTCTTTCTGCATCAACCTTTCCTTCCGTCCGATAATGCTGTCTCTTTTTGACCCTCCTGATCGCTTCAAACCTCTCTTCCTTCTTTGCTAGCTCCTTGGCCCTTGCTAGCTTTCGTTCCGTATTCTTTTCTTTTCTCTTGGCTTGCTTTTCGTTACGAATTGTGTTCACAGCTTGAATAAATGTGTATTTTCTTTTCTCGTCTGCTTCCATCATGACCTGTAAATATCGCAAGGATACAATGGTTAGTGAGGACAATAAGTGTATGAAATTATTCAGAAGAGTCAGTAGAAGTGAACTCACAGCTCTCTTGGATACATAGCTTTTATGTTTCCTCTTCGTTTCATCTTTGTGTTTATTCGCAAATGGAAGAGAAGACTCAATCGATTTGGGTATGAATAGCTTGTTGAATGTCCTCTCCTTCCTTTCAATCGGTTTATAGATGGAGTCAGGATTCACCGAAATAGGTGTGTTGGTCTCTACGTGGAGAAGCGACATGGGTTTCGCGGCTCTCCATCCATCTGCGCCGTCCTTGCACAAGAAAGAGGTCACAGGGTTGTAATAATTCTTCACCTCCACTGGAACCCATGTCCTACAGAAAACAATGTCACTCAAGAGAATCTTATCTTCAAAGGTGGCACGGAATGACCCGGGGTGGCCTTCTCTCAACGACTTTTTGACTTGCCCTCGGATCCCGCTGACTGTTCGAATACTAGCACCTTCAAATCTACTTACTTCGAGGTCACTGTTGAACATTCCTGAGATGAATGCAGTGTTCTTGTAAATCTTTGTCGGCGTTCCTACAAGCTTCAACTTCTTCACAATCTTTGAGGATGCATCAAGTTCCAAAACCACTCCAGTGGCAGAAATCCGAAAGCCGGGTATGCTTCCAGTAAGACGTTGGATTGCCAGTATACCAGTGTTAGGAGGTACTTGGGGACCATAGAAAGTGACTTGGCAATGCATATGTTCAGGTGTATATTTCAAATATCGAAGCCTTCCGTTCTGGTCTTCAGTAGAAAACACTGGAATAGACTGAAATCTTCTCCACCCAATGCTAAACACTAAAGGATCGTTGCATTTGAGTATCTTTTTGTGCCAACGATGTTTCTTGAATCTACAACGAACTAGTCCCCTCTCAGTTTCCTGAGGAGTCAACCCTCCAATAACAAGAGGCATGACAGGATTGAATGATTCAACAAACTCCGAGGGGATACCGTCGATCCGAACGCGACAGTATATACCTTGGCGAAAGCCTTCAAACCGAATACGGCTTGTTTCGCCGTCCACCCCAAACTCCTCTTGATTTCTCTTTGAACGTGCTTCTTTCTCCCGCTTCAATGCTTCTACATATTCATTCTCGGCGTTTTCATCAGAAGGCTTCCCAATGTTGCCTTTTTTCTTCTCATCATAGTTGTCATCGAACTCCGACTTTTGAGAAGCTTTCTTTTCCGCGTTGAATTGTCTCAGTTCTGCATCAGTCATACCGGCTGTTGCAACGTCGTCACTTTCGTCTACTTCTCCATTCGGCCCATACTTCGCCCCAGTCTCCAAATCCTCAAAGTCGTCAAATTTTTCTCCTTTTTTTTCCTCATCACCATCCCAATCCCCTGTGACAAATTTATTTCGTATACGTTCTATCAGACAGCCATCTCCTTCTTCTAGCCATGCATTCATGTCGAAAGCTAGACCGCCGGATTCGCTGTGTTGTCGTGACCTCGAAGAATCTCCGTCACCGAGTAGGACCTCATCAAGTAAAATGCCACCCCTGTGCCCTGTGTTATTTGAGTTGGAATTCTGCTTATTAGCATCGCGAAGTTTGAAAAATTCATCATCCGATGACTCATCTCCACTATCATCATTTTTGGATTCATCCTCATTGTGACCAACCATATCAGAAGATTTGTTGACGGTGCCATACACTTGCTGCTGAATATTGACAAACGATTTGTCACGCCGAAGATAGTTCATTGCTGCTTCCTGAGCCATGTTTGTTCTCCATGCTTGTTTCTTCTGTTTGTTGTTATCTTTCTCATAATCTGAATTGTGACATTGTTCCTCATCTTCATCCTCCATTGCACGCTGCGATCCATCCGAGTCATCTGTGTCATCACTCTCGTCGGAACTATCTTCACATTGTGAATCATCATTTGATTTGTTCTCCTCTGAGATATCAAGCGTTCCGTCAAATCTTCGCCTGAAAGAATCGGCTAGTTCATACACGTCTTGAGCAGGTCGTCGTTGACTCTTTGGAAGAAGATCGACTTCATCCTCCAGTTCGTCTTCCCCGTACTCCGAGTTTGCATGGACAGACTTGCTTCCTTTAAAGAGCCTGAGAGATGAGTGGGCTAACTTCCGATCCACGCCATCCTTTACATCCTGAAGACTTTTTAATAGACCTGCCGGATCACCCGAGTAATAGGCATCATCCTCTCCTTCAGGTTCATCTTCAACATTTCCATTTTTATCTTCTAGGGGAAGATCTAGATTCTCCTTTTTAGTATAGTTTACCTTCCCTATGTCAATGTAGACAGCGTCTTTATCAAATGACACTATTGAAGAGAACGGGATTGATTAGAATTTCAGATGAACGGGCTAGTAAAGTGGAAGATGATAGTGCTGACCTAGACCAACATTAGACAAGGGGGCATATAGTTTGGTATCCTTTTTGTTCAGCGTCTGAGAATTGTGTCGAAGAAAGGATGTAGCGAATTAGTCAGAATAAACAATCGATTTTTTTGACAGAACAATGCCAAGACTTACAGCCTCCTTTTCTTTATCGAGTACCGGGCACGGGTCAGGTAGAGAACTAATTTCAGCCATATTGTAGTCACCAACACCAATCAAATGAACCTTCATCCCCTCCTTCATATTCGTTCCTCTGACATAACCATAAAAAGCAACCGACCTTTCACATTTAGCGTCATCATCAATCTTCGATGGATGCGTAATATCCTCGTGCCTATCAACCACAACGTATGGATGCGTGTTCCTCCAAACCAAAGGGCGATACTTGACCCTAGAAAGTAACAAACTTAATTGCTTAACTTCATGTTTCAAATACTTGCCGTTGACACATCCACTAAAATAGAACATCTTTGCTCCATCATAAATTTCAGTCCAAAATCGGTGCTTGAGCAGTTTCTTAGTCTTGCGCAAATTTTTTTGAGTACGGAATTGATCTAAATGAGTAAACACTCCCATGACTTTTGGAAATCCATGAGTTTGCATCATGTTGAGAAATTCAAATGTCTCCATCTCGAATCCGAATTTGGCATCCACGCATAAGAGAACGAGATCGGCTATTTTGGCAACGTCTAGCATGGCAGTGGGGGTATTGGGGCATTCGAGAAACGTGATGCGCTTTGTTTTGGATGTGCATACTGTAATTGGACCTACGGGATTGTTCAAATTGTGATTGGTGTACAGCTTCACCAGGGAACGGATCAAGGTGGACTTGCCCACGCCAGGAGGCCCGACCACAGCGACAAGACTGGGCGGACCTTCTTCTACTCTCGCGGCACGTCGGTCATTGAGGGGAACATATTCCTTCTTCTGCGATCTGTCGAGATTGCGTTGTACGTTGCGCTGAGTACGGACGATGTTGGCCACCGAAAATGCGCGTGGATTGTGGCGATCTTTAATCGTCCCATCTTTTTTTTCTTTTGATGTTTTCTTCTTCTCCCGTCCGCCACGGCCAGATTTTGTGGTCTTGTGGCTACGGTTGAGCTGTTGGTCGGTGTCGGTGTTGGCGGCCCTGATCGCCATGATGAATTATGCCTTGGCTTGTAGTGTCCTCCTCAAGTACATCAACTGACCATGATGTTGTTCGAAAACCGGTGCTCTCCAGCAGAGAGCGATGATTGGGTGCTGTCGTGTGTTATGATGATGATGTTGTCCGAGGTGCCTCTCATTGCGCCATCACAGAGGTGGTGTTGAAAGGACCTTACTTCCTATGATATGTTGCGACGGACAGACAGAGAGAAAGTACGAAGGACGGACGGGCTCGTTGATGGACAGAACGAAACAGAGAGTCGCTTTTTTTCGTTCGGAGGTAGTTGAAAAGAACATCGTCATCGTCAAGATCTTCTATCGTACGTTGCGCGTGGTTGTGCGCACGAGAAGAACGACGATGACACAACAGACTCATAAACTGACACAACCACAACCTACAGATCAACAACAACTTTCATTGTCACCAACATCATGATGCACCGTTCCTTCCTTCCCGCACTCGCACTGCTCGCAACCCTCGGAGCGGACGCCGCCATCTTTAAACAGGCCGTCCCTCGCCAGGATTCCAAGCCTTTCATTACCGCACTCGCCCGCGAAAGTGGCGTTGCCTCCCCCTTCGACGAGCTTGACAACGCAGACATCGCCAGCGACTCGAACATCACCCCGTCCCGCAAGTGCGGCTTCTGCATCGGAGTAAGTGATGGATATACATTGTAATGGCATTGATATCTTTCTATCGACTTGACCAAATTATTCCATATTAATCCTGATATGATTTTTACGCATCGTTATTGGTTGTCGGCCGTCTTGAATCTTGTGCACTCACATCGATTCCTGACAACATCATCAATTTCAGTGAGCCGGGCAGACGAACTGCCCTGTCAGTGGTCTTTAGACCCGACAGCAGTTCGTCGCTATCTTGGGTGGGCCTCTTTCAGGATGCGAATCTTGGTGAAAAGATCTTCGTCGGCCATTGTTGCCATCGACATCATCTCACATCCTGATTGAGGTCTGCATCCATATGGGATAATCTAGTGAAATTATCCGCGACCCATTTTACGTTATCAATGTAAAAGCTCACGTGATAAGTCGGTCGGTTGTTCGATTTCAGCGAAGATGCGAAGGATTTACGCATCAAGGTCCGCCGCCGTAATCAAGGTTATAATTGTGATCTACTCGTGCTCGTGCCTCACCGTAATGACGCCCCGTGACCTCAAGGAAGGGATCGGGTGCTGACAAGGTCTATCAAGGCCGAAGGTGTGCAATCAGGCCTATGCCGAATAGTTCGTGGTTGTGATTTTCTCCGTTCTTCCACACATTGCTTGTTGACCGATTGTTGGATGACTGAAGATTCTTTTTGCAGTTAACAACCTCATGTAATGGAACTTTTACTTTGAAAATCCAGTAGATAGTTAGAACTACCCATTGTCTCTTCGTTATTCTGTGTTTCACACAATAATGACGACGGACGACTATTTGTCTCAACTCAAACCTAACCTCAGAGGTAATGTGTATTGTTTCAATCATCATTACTTCGATCAGGACAGTGATAATAATACTGATGCAATGATGGCATCTAGCACACGGGAAATATCGGGAGGCGGTTGGTAGCATGACTAATTCCACCGTCAAAGTTAATTCTTGACATCCTATCAAACGTGCATTTTAATATGTAAAGTAAGATGTTGTGTCTATTTCTTTCCTACTTTCAAAGCATCCAACTGCTTCTTTCTCGACCTCGCAGCTCGCTCTCTCACACCCGAATCCAATTCTAATTTTCTCAAGCGTACGCTCTGTGGCGTCACTTCAATGACCTCGTCCTCGGACATGTAACCAATCAATTCTTCAACATTCATCCGCTTCGGTGGCGCGAGGTACATCTTCTCATCTTTAGCCGTTGTTCTCATATTTGTGGTTGCTTTTGCCCTGACGGGGTTGACTTCGAGGTCTCCAGACTTGCTGTTTTCGCCAACTACCATTCCTGGATAGACCTGATGATCGAGGGCAAGGACACTTGTGTTAGAAACTCATGGCTGGGAGGAAAGTGTATCATGTTTTTTGAAAAATTGGCTCACCATGTCGCCTGGAGCGATAAATAATGTCCCCCTCGCGGATAACGATTCTAACGCAAAGAGTGTGGCTTTACCCAAGTCATTGGCTACAAGCTTTCCGCGATCTGATCCGATGCTGATCGGGCCTGCATATTCTCTATCTTCTAAGTAACAATGATGCATGACTGCGGTTCCTCTAGTGGAAGTTGCAATTTCCGGACCAAAGCCCAAAAGACCGCGACTCGGAATTTCGAACTTCATGCGCGTCTTCCCTTGCTTGTCATCAAACATTTCAGTCAGGACCCCCTTTCTCGAACCAGTAAGAGCGTTTACAACTGTACCAGAATACTCTGCATCGACATCAACCACAACCTCTTCAAAAGGTTCCAGTTGTATTCCAGTCACAGGGCATTTTTGAGTCAGGATCTGAGGAGGAGTGATGATCATCTCGAATCCTTCGCGCCGCATTTGTTCTACCAATATACCTATCTGCAACTCTCCTCGCCCAAGAACTACTGTCTTCTCAGCATCAGTTTCACATTTTTCGACAGTGACTTTGCAGTTGACAGTTGACGGAGAAGCATGTTAAACAGGATCTTAGTGTATAAAGTGTCAACATCATGGCGATCTTGTTACTTACGCGTCACATTATTATCAGTTTCCTTCATCAGTCGATCCCTCACCCTACTTGACGTGACAATCGTTCCTTCCTTGCCGGCCTGTTTTCCACATGAGGCAAAGTTAACAAGCGTCAGCATGTCTAGCATATTGAAGATAAAATTGTAAATTGAATTACATGGAACTCACCAACGGCCCGTTGTTCGCTCCAAACAAACAAGACAACGTCGGCGGCGCTAGCGGCGGAGTATCAATGGCCACTGGAATTTTGTTGTTTGTACTTGTCAATGTATCTCCAACTTTAATTGATTCGGGTACACCAGTCAGCGTAATAATATCTCCAGCGCATGCCACCGGCGGATCAAGGGGCGACCTTGACACGCCTCTATTAGCAAAAACCCCAGAAACTTGCTCGGTTGATCCATTGGTGTTTTGCCCTTCTCCATTGTCTGACTGACGTCGTAGTAACGTGATCGAATCTCCGGAGCGGACCGAACCCGAATATATTCTGCCGGTGCATGTTCTCCCGAGAAAATTATCATAACCCACAGAGGTAGCGGTCATTGAAAATGGCTCGCTGGTAAAATCTTCTTCATGTTTCTCAAGTTCACCCCCATTCTCTCCATACCAATGGATTGCAGGAGCAGGAATGTTCTCCAAGATGGCATCTAATAATCCCCTCATAGTCATGACTCCTTCCACACCGTCCATGCTTCCTTTGTCTGCGACCTCCAATGCCACATTGACATCATTTGTAACCCAACCTGTGAAAATAAAATTAATTTTTTCAGAGGGTCCACATTATCAATGGCGAAAAAGGAGATTCATGGTGCCATACTCACCACCCCTCGCACTCCCATAGAGTGTCCTATACTCCATCTGATCCGCCTCCGCCCCCAAAGCTTCGAACAAATCCATCAACTCTAGCTCCGTATCGCCACTTTCAAGTCTCCCAACGCTCTCCAAACGATCCGCCTTATTCAGAACCACAATGGGCACAAGACCCAGCGACAACGCCCGAGAGAGAACATATTTCGTCTGAGACTTTGGACCTTCTCCAGCATCTACAACAAGAACGACGCCGTCCACCGTGGAAAGGATACGGTCTACTTCTCCTGCAAAGTCTGAGTGACCAGGTGTGTCGACAACGTTTACAATCGTGTGATTGGCAGCTGAATGGTAGTCCAGTCGGGTAACTTTTGAAGTGATGGTGATTCCTCGTTCCTTTTCCAACTCTCCCGAATCCATCAATCTGTTCAAATCGGGAGTCTCTCCGGTAGTAGAAGAGTCAGAGGACGATTCGGCCGTGTTGTTTGTTGGAGAAGATGCCGAGGCTACTTTGAGGAGCTCGTCCACCAGAGTTGTCTTCCCGTGATCTACATGTGCGACGATGGCCACATTTCGAACTCCATGACGTCGTTGGATTTTGTACTCGGCTTTTGCGGGCACCGACGCAACGTCTCCGTCGGCGCTGTCCGATGCGGCAGATGAAAATGATGCGCGAAAAATGCGATTGAATCTTTGCGGCATGACGAAAGCATCCTTTGACATGAGAGTCTTCGACGACACAGCAGTTGCGAAGTGGGTATTGAGGAGAAAGCGGGTGGAGACTTCCTTGGACCGCTCATTATGGCGGTCGTCTTGTTGATTGCTAACGGGTGCACTATATGAGAGTCCTGATGCTGCTCGCGCGCCGATATTCCTTGATTGTTGCTGCAGTAATGAGACGCGGGCAATGACTCTAGTCACCGCCTTCTTGTAAAATAACATTTTCACAGTCGCTCGATGAGGTGGGATGGTGGACGGTGGACGGTGGATGGTGGATGAGAGGTTGAGTGCAAGATTGGTGCCTGCAGCTGACCGGTGAGACTCGATTTTCATTGGTCCACGAAGATTTTTTGGCGAATTGCTGCGGATTCCCACAAAAATATCTGACATGAAGGCACAGCATTATTTAACTACCAAGTATGTACCTAAACTTGTCTTCAGAAAACTCTGTACGAACAACATAACTCTAGGTAGCTATAGGTAGGTACCTACCTACTTATAGCATTACTTCGAACCATCCCCAGTAACGCCGAAAAGGATGCATCAGCCGGCACCCATTATTTCGTTATCTGGCATCTGGCATGAAACCCAACGATGACTTTTGGTCAATTGCCTTATTAGATGACTCTCATCAGTCGCAGAACGAAAACAACGAAGACGTGCAGGACGAAGACGATGGAGATGTAAATAGGCTCTTTAACATTCTTCCACCGAAAAATAATGCCAACATGGCTACAAAATCGGAGAACATTTTGACACTGCGTATTCGCATGAATTGCAATGACGGTGTTTTATCGGATGTCTCTGGTATTCCATGGGACGAATCGTTATTACTTGCAGGTTACTTGTACGGTACGGACGAAGGTCGTCGTTTGTGCTCTGATGCTTGCTTCGCCCCATGCGTGACTGACATGTCCGAGGAAATGCAGGAGCGAACTTCCACGGACATTGGAGGAGGCATTTTGGAACTGGGAAGTGGATTGGGGATAGTTGGTATTGCTGCTGCTGCAGCTGCTGTAGTGGACCAAGACAGCTCTGTATCTGTGGGCCACCGAATCACCAAAGACTCGACAGTAGTTAAAGAATCCATCAATTACGAAACGAGAGTGGTGCTAACGGATCGAAATGACAAATCAATATTATCCAATTTGCAAAAAAATCTTGATGTCAACGATCTATTGATCCGTCGTTTTCATACTAGCGTGAAAACAATATCAGACATGAATGATACAATGGACCCATACAGATTGAACCCATGTCATATTTCTGTTGAGCCGTGCGATTGGCATGATGTTTCCGCTCATTTACAAAACGATACCTCCAATACTCAAAACGTCCCGATTGGCCCCTTCAATCTCATACTCGGTTCTGCCTTGATTTTTCTTCCGGATCATGCTGCAGCCTGTGCAGACACATTGTTCTATTACCTGAGACCAACTGTGGCGGCTGCTACTGCTCTAGAAGCAAAGCAGAGCCAAGCCCTCATCCTCGAACTCCCCGAGAGATTAGGATTCAAAACTCACTTCCTACCCCGTTGTCGTGAGCTAGGCTTAAAAGTTTCGTGCAAGCAGTTGGATGACGAACTCATTTCGAGAGTAGAGATGGGCTTGAAAAGGAGCATTCGTTCGGCCAGAGATTATCGACTGTATTGTTTACAAAGGATTCATAATGGTTAACATCAATTAATACAAAAAACTAATAGATTATTCATTTAGTGCATTCGAACCCTATCTGGATTTATGCTGTTGTAGTCTTGGCCTTTTTAGCCGCAGGAGTATGCTCAGATGACAATGGTTTGGGGCTAGTCTTGCTCTTGGCTTTATTGCCATCTCCCTTCTGAACTTTTGGTACAACCAGCGACACCTCCTTGACAACGTTGGACTTGCTATTCTTTTCCACATTCCGCCCCGCGGATACAACGCCAACTTCCGATGTTTGCACTCCTTTCATCAATTCGATGGAGGCTTTCAATTCATCCAATTCGTACTCGGCATTTATCAGACGATCCTTCACATCACGAAAATCTCTCTCCAAAAATTGTTTGGCGGATAAAAGCTTTTGAAAATCTTCTTCGTCTCCGTACGTTCTGAAAAATTCCAACACATTTGGTTGATGTGACAATGGGTAGGTGACAGTGTTCAAGTTACCGGAAAGTAACATTTTGTGAAACTCTGTTTTTGGATTTGTGAAGACTACCTCATCGTATTTCTCTGACACAACAGGTACTGTTGTAGACATGGAGATTGGTGGGTTGGTTGCAGGCGTCGATCTTTTCGGGTACAGTTTGATTCCGTGGGTCAACTATCATTGGAATTTGTCCGCCACAAAAATCGTATGAGTAGACATTAGCGGCCAGAGGGTATCTTGATATAAATGTGAAGCACTTACAATAATGGACTGCTCTTCCGCGAACTCCTTCCAAACAATTCGGATTGTCGCCTGGAATTCACCCCAACCACTCTCAGTGACTTCATAGGGCGGTTCTGTCAACTCTCTAATAGGCTGCGAAAAACTCGGGTGCAATTGAAAGACAACCTTGGAAATGGCCTGGCTTAAATCAAAAGTTTGGTCTGGACTTCGGAGATAAAGTGTCCATCGGTGAGTGTGGTATTCGTCGGCCTCCTTGCCGAGGTAGAAGGCGATTGATCCGTAAGCGATGGGAAGACAAGTTGTTGTGTTTTCAAGTCGGCCTGACATCGTTTGTTTTCATGTTGCTTTCGGGTCGATTGATGGGAGACCAGGGGAACGGCACTTCAAGTTCCGGTGAAAATGCTACTTATACTTACTGATAAGTGTATACTTATACTAATTTTGGAAAATGCTAGTCCGAAGAAAAATGGTTATATTTAC